>PVJA010000215.1:15160-61441 GCA_004027025.1 Myocastor coypus | reverse complement strand
GTCAATACAAATGATATAAAAAGAATATGGGCAGAAGTAACAGCAGAAAACTTCCCAACACACTCACACATAAAATAGTCCAGATCCCAGAAATCCACATGAAAAACAATATGCTAAAAGCCACTAGCAGAAAACAAACAAATAAAAATCACATTTAAAGGAAAACCTATCAGAACGATGGCAGATTTCTCTTCACAAAACATCAAGTCAAGAAGAACATGGAGCAGAGTACTTCAAGACCTCCAGGAAAACAAATTAAAGCCCAGACTGCTATGACCTACAAAAATCTCTTTCAAATTAGATAGAGATGTGAAATACTTCCATGAAAATGTACACCTAAGAATTCCATGATGAAAAAGCTATGCCTACAGAGACTATTAAAAAACATTCTACAGAGGGAGCAAATGGAGTTCTCCAGAACTTCATCAATGAGAATGGAGAGAACCAACCAAATAGGGCAAACAATTAAAAACAGGAGAAAAGGGGGTTAAAAAAGCAGATAAATAACATGTCAGTCATAATTCAATACAATTATAACCATCAATGTAAATGGATACAAGTCACCAATTAAAAGGAATGGACTGACATAGTGGATTAGGAAGTAAAAATCGAACAATATGCTATATACAAGAAGCACATTTAACTCATAATGATTCATAGGCTGAAAGTCAAAGGATGGAAAACAATATTACAATAGCAGCATCTCAGAGAAAAGCAGGGGTGACAATCCTGTTCACAGTCTCAACTTCAAGGCAATAATGACCAAAAATAAATAAATAAATAAATAAATACGGCCACTAAATATGGGTTGGAGCAAAAATTCAAGAGGAAGTGATAACACATATAAGTATGTATGCACCAAACACGAAAGCACCCAGCTATATAAGTCAAATCTCACTGGACATGAAAAATAAAAATCCAATGCCTCAGTATTAACAGGAGACCTTAACACCTCTGTATCCCAAAAAAATAGGTCAAGTAGACAAATGATTAGCAAAAAAAGTAGTAGAATTGAACCAGCACTTGTAATAAATGGAGTTAGTGGACATATATACAATGCTCCACCCATCCACATCTGAATACACAATATTCTCAGCTGCACATGGAACATTTTCTGAAAGAGACAACATACTCATACATGGGTCATGCTTAAGTATATGCAAGAAAGCAGAAATTGTCCCAGACATATTATCTGACCACAATGCAATGAAACTGGAAATAAAAGACAAAGGAGATCACAAAAACATTGTAAATACATGAAAATTAAACATCGCCCTGAGCAACCAATGAGTTACAGATGAAATTAAACAAGAAATTAAATAATACCAAGAATTCAATGAAAATTGAAGCAAAACTTATCAGAATTTATGGGATGTAATGATGCAATTTTCTTAGAGGGAACTTTATAGCTGTGAATCCACACATTAGGCAAACAGAATGGAAACAAATGAATACCCTAGTGCTGCACCTCAAACATTTAGAAAAGAAAGAGCAAACCAAACACAAAGCCCAAAGACAGGAGGAAATTATAAAGATTAGAGCAGAAATTAATTTAATTGAGACAAGGAAAACAATGAGTTAATAAGTCAAAAAGCGGGTTCTTTGAAAGATTACATAAAATTGATAAGACCCTTGCTAACTTCATGAACAAGAAAAAAGAAAAAAACTCAAATTTCATTAATAAGGAGAGAAAAGGATGAAGTTACCACATAACCACTGCAAATTCAGACTATCATCAGTAGCTACCTGGAGAATCTAGACTCTCATAGAATTGAAGACACAGAAGAATTGGATAGATTCCTAGAAAGGTACAAATTACAAAAACGGAATCAAAAAGATATAAGAAATCCTACAGAAAATTGGAATAGATGACCTGTACCCCAATTTTATAAACACCATCTATGACAATCCAATAGCTAACAGAATTCTAAATGGGGAAAAGCTGAAATCTTTTACTGTCAGATCTGGTACAAGACAAGGATGTCCTCTATCACCATTCCTATTCAGTGTAGTTCTGGAATAATTAGCTAGAACCGCTACACAAGAGCGAGAAATAAAAGAAATAAATATAGGTAAAGCAGAAGTTAACCTATCATTATTTGCAGATGACATGATACTCTACTTGGAAGACCTATAAAAAACACCAACAAGCTATGAGAATTAATACAAAAATTCAGCAGTATAGCAGGATACAAAATCAATTCTCAAAAGTCAATAGCATTCCTCTACACAGATAACAAACACACTAAGAGAGAAATTAGAGAAATAATATCTTTTAAAATAGCACCACAGAAAAAGAAATACTTAGGAATTAATCTAACTAAAGAAATAAAAGTGCTATTCAATGAAAACTACAGTACTCTGAAAAAAGAGTTCATACAAGATTTCAGAAAATGGAAAGGTATTCCCTGTTCCTGGACAGAAAGAACCAACATTGTGAAGATGGCCATACTCCCTAAATTGTTATATAGGTTTAATGTAGTCCCTATCAAAACACCACCAACATACCTCACTGACCTGGAGAAACAATTGCTAAAAATTATTAGCAGCAGCAAAGACCTAGAACAGCAAAGGCAATCCAGGGCAATAAAGAACAAGACAGGAGGCATTATAATCCCTGACTTGAAATTATACTACAAAGCCACTGTGATAAGAACTACATGGTATTGACGAAAAAATAGAGCTAAGGATTAGTGGAATCAATTAGAAGATGCAGAAGCAACTACAAACATACTCAGACAACTTATCTTTAACAAAGGAACCAGTCATGCTTACCTGATGAGATACACTCTATGAAATGGTGCTGGAAAAACTGACTCTGTACATGCCAAAAACTATCACTTGATCCAGGTCTACCACCATTCACTAAACTAAATTCAAATTGGATTAAAGATCAACCATTAAAAGAAAAACGCTAAACTTCCTGAAAGAGAAAGTAGGTAGAAATTTTGAAAACGGAGGGCCAGGCAAACAGTTCATGAGCAAAATTAAACTACATGGGAAATAGTTGAAAGTATTAACAACTGGGATCTCTTCTTATTGAAAAATTTTTATATGTGAAAGCAAATTACCAACACAGTGAAAAGACAAGCTACAAATTTGGAAAATATCTTAACTAATAAGCAATCTGACAAAGGTCTTTTCTCTAGAGTTTATAAAGAACTAAAAGACATTAGGGCCCCCAAAGTTAAAGATCCAATCCAGAAATGGGCATGTGAGATGAACACACAATTCTCAGAGGAAAAAATTCTAGAATCTAATAAATACATAAAAAAATGGTCCACATCACTAGCCATCTGGGAAAAGCAAACTACAACACTGAGATACCATCTCACCTCAGAAAGAATGGCTATCATAAAGAAATCAACCAACAACAAATGTTGTAGGGGCTGTGGGAAAAAAAGGAACACTTCTCCACTGCTGGTGGGAATGCAGATTAGTGAAACCATTATGGAAATCTGTGTGGAGACTACTTTAAAAACCCAGACTGTGAATCCCATTCAGTACAGCTATACCTCTACTGATAATTTTCCCAAAGGAACTGAAAATATCCTATTATAGTAATATATGTGCACTTATGTTTATGGTAGCACAATTTGTGATAGCCGAATCTTGGAAACAACCAAAATGCCTGCCACCTGAGGAATGCATTAAAAAGATGTGGTATTTTTATACAGTGGAGTATTACCCAGCTATAAAAAAATAATAAACTCAAATCCTTCACATATAATTGGTTGCAACTTGAAGATATACTCTTAAGTGAAATAAACCATACCCATATGTGTAAATATCACATAGTCTCCCTAGTGTAAGTGCTCAAGAGAAGAAGTAAGACTGGAAAGGTATAGCATAGTTAAATGGAAAGCAAAAACTTAAGGATTAAATAAGGCAGAGAGGTATTGGAGAAAAGTTAGGAAACATAACAGTGACAAAACCATACACTTGTATACACAAGATGGTTACGGCAGTAGTCCTAAGAATCTCCAACAGGTTTTTGAAGCTAGAAATTAATTGGTAGAATTCTCACCCTAACTATATGGGCTGATATATGTGAACTAAGCAATTACATTGAGGATAGCAATGTGTATATCAAATCCATGCTTGGAATACTTATCATTCTTGTCTTCTAATTGAGTACTTCTTCTGATGTCATATTAATTATTGCTATACGGGGGCCTGGCGGGATGGCTCAGTGGTCTAGAGCGCCTGCTTGGGGAGGCTTGGGCTGCTTCAGGGACCACGGTTCGATCCCCGGCACCACATGCTGCGCCAGCCCTGCCCTTGGGGTGGGCTAGCTGGCCATAAAAATGAGTGAATAAACAAAGGCTCTGAAACAAGAAAATAAATAAATAAATAAATTAAAAAAAATAATTATTGCTATACGTTCATAAGTAAATCTTTGTTTAAAAAAGAGGTAATAAAAGAAAAAAAGACATAAGAAAAAAATGTTGTAGGATTATCCTGCTACAATATTGTATACCGTTAGATTTCTAAATTTTGTGTAAAAATGTATAATCATTTTTCACATTCTATATGGATTTAAAGTTTAGAATATCAATCATTATTGGAAAATATCAGTTCTATGTTATGTTTAAGGCATTCAATATTCATACAGTGATGTTAAGCTCAATTGCCTGTATTATAGTGTAATAATATCATTAAGTTTCTCTTCTGGAAGCTTAACAATTTAAGTTTGCAGACAAAAAATACTAGAGAAAAATGACCCTTTAAGGTCATTGAGTACTCAGAACATAAGATAACCTGTACTATATCATCCTGTAACTCAGTGGTGTCCCATATTTTCTGTTCAAGGAGATTTATGCGGCTACAGAGGAAAGTGACCGAAGATGTGGATTATGCCTAAGGAGAGTCACCTAGAGAGAAAACATTCTCTCAGGCTTTCACAGAGAGCACACTGGTCAAGCAATGGCCATGATTCATCCAGATGGCTGACACTGACAAAAGATCTGCAAACTGAAATACATGGTTTCAAGGTAAATCCTTCGGGGATTTGACTGACCTTGTCAGATGCAAAAGTTACAATTTTTGTTATATATATTTTGCTTTATTTTGGTTTTAACCATCCAGCAGAAAAGTACAATCATGAGGTATAAAAAGTAAAGCCAAGCTAATATGCTGTGCTATAAAAACAAGTCAACAATTTCCAGCATAGCCAGTTCTGTGGATAACCCGTTACCATTATGGAACATTGGACTATTTTGGGTTATTTTGCTGAATTCACCCACCTACAATATTGGAATTGCAATGGAACACCCATCTCTGACAAAACAAAACAAAAAAGGGGATATAAATGAAGGACCTTTTGTAGTGAAATATATATATATATACATATATATATGCATATATATATATATAAGCAGGCTCATATATATATATATATATATATATATATATATACACACATATATTCAGCCATTTTCTCTTAGTTCAATGAGAAGAAAAATTTGTACTCATAATTTTTAAGCAAGATATCATGTCTGCATCTTTTACTCTGAATAACTACCATGAAGAAAACAATATGTAATGTATTAATTATAGCAACTGTCCTACTATCCTGTTTTGAAACTGTCTCCTTGCTATTTCTTTCTGATTAAATTAATAAAAAATAAGTTAACAAAAATAACAGGGTTTGGAAAATGAAGGTCCAAAAATACAAAGTAGCACATATACAGGATGAATAAGAAATAAAATTTTGCTATATGTAAGGTACGTATATGTAGTTGTCACAGGTCCAAATAAAAGTAACTACATGAGAGGATTGGTATATTAATTTTCTTTGCTATAGTAAAGTGAAGTAGTATTAGTAGTATTTATTTTCTATAATATTACAAACTTTAAATGCACTCCATATTTTTTTAAATCTAAACCTTTATGTGCAACCAGAGCTAAAATTTATTCTTTAAAGCATCAATGCTCAACTGTTTTACAATGTAAAAACTATAGTTTAAGTTTTGTTTTAATATGACAGAGTATTTATATTCAACATACATCTACTATTATCCTTTACCTTAAGTATAGCAAGATTCAAGATGAGTTTTATAATGTATGACCTAAGTTCGAGAATATCCTTTGAGAAAATATACTCAGGCACAGGGTGAGTGAACAGAGTCCTGAGAGGACTGATTCTCCTTAATTCTCCAGGCAGAGGCTTTACACTGTTGGTCCTGTTAACTGCTCCCTACCATGAGTCCCTTCTTTATGTGATAAACATGAGGAAGCAGGCTCATTATTGCAAAAGCTAATAAATTTATACATGTGCTATCCATCTAGCTTCAAAATTATACCACCTATGCAACCTTCTCAATGCATAGAGTTTTTCATCATAAGAAATCTTTTTATTGATTGTAGAAGCTCTAATCCAATTAGAAGATAAATTTGGTAAGGAACTCCCTGATTCCATTTCACTCATACACAAATAACACAAAGTCACCTCCCAAGTCACTTTCAGCAACTTGGCTTTCATCAATTCCTATAAAAAACATTTGCTAAAGCTTTTTTCGGGCCCTCCTTTCCAAGATGACATAAATAAGAAGGAACATTGGTCGTGCCAAAAAGGGCCGCGGTCATGTGCAACCTATTCGCTACACAAACTGCGCCCTGTGTGTACCCAAGGATAAGGCCATTAAGAAGTTTGTCATTCGGAACATAGTGGAGGCCGCCACTGTCAGGGACATTTCTGAAGTGAGTGTCTTCGACGGTTACGTGCTTCCCAATTTGAATGTGAAGCTGCGTTACTGTGTCAGTTGTGCCATTCACAGCAAAGTGGTCAGAAATCGATCTCGTGAAGCCTGCAAGGACCGAACACCTCCACCCCGATTTAGACCTGCTGGTGCTGCCCCACGACCTCCAGCAAAGCCCATGTAAGGAGCTGGGTCCAAATGGACTGAAGAAAACTCTGAGAAAAATAATAAATTGAATGTTATACTTTAAAAAAAAAACATTTGCTAAACCTATTTTATTTATTTATATCTACTGAGATATATCATGATTTCTATGAAGATAATATCCCATACAAATGTTCGGCTAGGATTAATATGTAGTATATTATACCATTGAATGCTCTCCTGAATTCTATAATTCAGGCCCAATTTTTCAGTTTCATTTTTTGTTGGTTATACATTGTTATTTCTGAAATTGTTATTTCTAAACAATGCTAGCGTTATAAGCAGTCCCAGAATTTGACAGTGTAATATGGTAGACCTGAGTGAACAGTTAAAACTTTTTGTTGGTATTTGTCTTGTGCAAACAGAATGTCGCTATATTACTTTTGAATCAGAGAAAAACTGTGAACTATTTGTCTAAAACATTGCTGTGTTATTTGAGCAAATAGAAGGGGTACTTACTAGCTATCAACTATTAAATATTAAAGTGAGTGGAACAAAAATGCCAATTTGGGAATTGATTACAATTGCAAAAGACTGAATTAGAAATCATTGAAATTGTGAGAAGACTGATAATGCAGTTCTGCAAGGCACATAGGGAAAAGATTGTCATCAAATGTTGATGTTTTAGAATGTGTGAATCATAATTAAAGCCCATATGATTTGAAAAATGTAGGATGACAGATAGCAGAGATGCAAAATTACAAGAAGGAAGGTATCATGGTGCACAAGGGCTCAGGCTACTTTTCATCTTACCGATTCAGTGTCCAGCATTTGAATGTAAAATAGTCATGAAGAGGTAACTATCTTGTCTATGCCTCGGTTCCTACAAATGCAAAATAGAGATAAGATAATCTCAAGAGAAGAACTAACCAATTATTGTGCCTCATACCAATAATTTACAGCATGTCTGCCTGATTCCAAGGCAACCTCTGCATCAGTCACTTCAAAGAATAAATGGGATTTTCATATGCTTTAGCATTTCCCTTACAGTTAATAAGATTCATATTTCTTCAGGAAAAGCTTAACTTTTTAGAGAACATAATATGGTACTGTAATAGTTGAAGTGGGCAGAGCCAGCACACAGACGTGGACGACTGCAAAGTTTTAGCATTTGGTATATGTTTTAGGGATGGATGTTCTGAATCCTGTCTTTCATCATTCTGAAACCAATGCAATCATTTAGAAAAGTAATATTTTATTCTCATTCATAAACTGCAGACTACTCTTTAGTTAGCCTATAAGCAGTATATTTTTACACTTAGTTGTGTTTCTAAAATTTACGTTAACATCTCTATTTTAAATAATAGAGGAAGACTACCTGTTTGCTTGTCAGAAAAAAAAAAAAAACATGAAATCATTGAAGCAGATCCTACTCATTTCTATATTTACAGTCAAATTTGGATACTGGTGTCCATACATCTGTGAGGCCATGTATTAATGAAGAAGATTGGTTTTCACACATCAGAGCAAAAATATGCAAAGCAGAGCAATAGCATCTTCCTAGAGGGTTGCACTGCATGGTCAGAAAGTTTAAGGGCATTCCCTGAGCAGTATATAATGAGATACACAAACAATGCCTAAGTTTAGACGTGTTATAGTAAAGGCAAACCTGTAAGTGCTTGTTATATGTAAATCTCCACATTTTCCTGTGCACCCTCACACAGTAATAACAAGAATAAAGATAACCCTTTCAACAAAATTCAACAATGGTATTAGACAAATGATATTCATTTCTCACTGCTGATGTATTAAGTTAATGCAAATCCAATGACTTAAAACAGCATAAAACTATCACCTCACTTTGAAAGTCCACAGTGGTTCTCATTGGCTAGTCAAGGTGTTAGCAGGGTTGAATGATTTCAGGAGCTCTAGAAAAGGGAGTCTCTTTGTACTCCCCTGTGTTAATAGGTTGCGCCATTCCTTCCCTCATAGATCACTTTCCATCTTTAATAAAAGCCCCAACTAAGTCATTCCAACTTCTGATCTTTTCTTCTGGCCCACCTGTAGATTTTCCTTTAATGCAAACCGTCATGACTTTATCGTGCCTACCCAGGTAATGCACAATAATCACTCTATCTCAGAATCTATCATTTAACAGCATCTGTTAAATCTCTCTTAGTAGTAAGTGACACTAGTCCAGGGATCAGGACATGAACATCTTTGGAAGACCATTCCTATACCTACTACAGTAAATCTTTTCTTCGCAATTCAAAACTCTACAAATGAAATCTTTGAAGTTAGTTGTCATGCTTCTGAGTTTCCCGTCTTCACTAAGTATTTAGAAATTCAATGTCTTAGGAAAAGATTTACTTGCCAGGTGATTGAATGGTATAAATAGTAGTAAGTGTGTTTAAGAACTAAGGGACACTACTTTAGAGTTTTTATTGCATGTGACTTAACATAGACACAGAAAGACTTTGTCCCACAGCTACTATCGCCATCAACTCAACTTTATTACTTTATTTTTCTAAATAAAAGAATGTTTTGTGAATCACACACATCTATCATCTTATTTGTTGCTGTAAGAGTCATTATGGTTTAAGAACAAGTTTTGAGAATGATATACTTGTTCTTTTGGATAATATCTCTGTCTGGTACTTTCTCACCTTGTAGGAAGATTTCACAGGTGGCAGTGCTTGCCAATGAGGTCTTATAAACTTGAAAATGTTTACCACATCACAAATAAGCCTCTGTTTTCTTGACAATTCACTGAGTCCATTTTTCATACCAGATAAATACTGTTTGACCAAGTGAGATCTAATAAAAGCCAGTGCCAATTTTGTTAAATGTTCCTCTGCTACATCTGTGTATGGGTCATTACACACCTTCAGCACATCATGTACGCTAGACATTACAGCCAGTCCTGGTTCATTTAAATCAATTTATAATTTATGTAGCTCAGTTAAGGGTTTACACTGTTAACGCTTCATAATATGATGCCAGAATACTGTTATTTAACAAACTCAGACAAATTGCAATTCTGCTCAAACAATTGCCTTTATTTATTGTCAACCTCACTGAAGACTTGGATCTCACTGTTTTCTATTCTGATTGAAGTCATTTGATATAAATCACAGCCACAGACAATTTGGGGCTCAGTCACTAGGCATAGTCAGTGTAATCAGCAAACACCGATAGCAGCAGAACAGCAGATGCTCCGGAATGCAGTGCCCCAAGCATAGTGTTTGGAGGAAATGATACAGACAAAGCATCTAATGAGACTGTTGTAGTGTTGTCCTGATATTATCCTAGGAGACTTTGGATGCATCTGATCTCCTCTGAATTCTTTTAGAATGAATTTTAAAGATTTCACTTTATTCAGATGTCCAAATAAGATCTTTTCCATTCGGGGACATAGGTCAATGGCACAGTCACCTGCCTGGCAAGTGCAAGGTTCTGAGCTTGATTTCTAGTATAGAAAAAGAAAGAAAGAGAGAGAGAGAGAGAGAGAGAGAGAGAGAGAGAGAGAGAGAGAGAGAGAGAGAGAGAGAGAAATCCAAACCTCGTTCTTATTTCAAAGATCATTATACAGGACTAATCTAAAGAATAAATTACCAATATGAAAAATGATGCATTTTTAGAGCATGTGATACTCTACTTGCTGAGGTGTGGTTATTAAGCACCCTGTCTCATAGGAATATTGTACTCCTGTGGACTAGCAATGGTTTAAGATTCAGTACATGAAACACGATGCTATGAAATCCAAATAGGAGTTCACAGGCAGGTGCTTAGGGCCAGCCTGAACTGCATAGCAACCAAGAACCTTGTCTGAATAAAGACAAAAAAAAAAAAAAGTTTACAGAGATTGTAGATGTGGGGGTGGGGGGATGCTGTAAAGCTGACTCAGCTCTATCTTGTTACTGTCAAGTAAGAAGGGAGTTGTAAAAGGGAGAAATCAATGGCTAAAGCTTTTTGGGAAGAGGACAGGTGCATGTGTTGGTGTTGTTGGGTACAGCCAGGATGGCTATGAGATCAGGCCTTGGAATAGACATGTACAGACAACACTTGATGAGTTTGGTGATTTGGGTACAAGCAAGAAGGGTGTCTATGATCTAAATGTGTCATTTTGCCATGATCATGTTGAAGAGGAGGAGTAAGGAGATGGTGAATGATGGGCTTGAGTCCCCTCTGGTGTTTAAGGGCCATTGCTATTGGGAAATAGAGGGAAAGGTCATGGGATCTCTGAGGCACACCAGTGCAGGAACAGCATGTGTGGCATGAGTGAGACTGGAAGTGCCTCCGAGTATATGGTCTACAAGGGAATGGGGAGGGAGGATCTGGCTCTGCATTGAGGGTGGGCTTATAGGGTGAGAACTGTGGAAAGACCAGTGAAAGAGACATGGAGCTTTTGAATGAGATCTCTCCCTGTGAGAGGTATGGAATAGAGTGGATTTATAAGGAAATTATGAATGATGAATGGTGTCTGGACTGAGCAGGGAATTGGCCTGTCTGAAGGCATCATGTAGGTTGGGTATTGGCACCCACTATGGAGACTGTAGATCTAATATAAGAATTTTAGAACTCAGGAAGAACACTATACATGGTGTCCCTGTCAGCAAGAAAAAGTGGGGTTTTTTGTTTTGTTTTGTTTTGTTTTGTTGTTTTGTTTTGTTTTTACCTGAAATATCCAATGCAAGTTAGGACTCTGAAAAAGATACCTTGATGTGGGCCATGGACCCCAAGCTTTATTGTTTCTGTTCAGCAGCAAGACCAAACAGGTCAAGTGCTGATGAATGTGGCTGTGATGAATTTTCCTGTGAGGGCAAAGAATTGGAAGACTGATACACTCTCTGGGGGACAGGACAGTCACATTTCCAGCGATCATCAAGCTTGTAGTTGGAACCAGTGGTGGTTGCAAGTTGGGGCAGGCTACTGTCCAGTGTCTTTTGCCAGGAAGAGCTTGGGTGACAAAAGTGTTTAGGCTCGGCATTGCCTTATTAAGGTTCTGCTTCGATGGGAACCTCGAGTATTACAAGAGTTGGAACTGTGTATAGTTATTTTGGTCTCTTATTACTGAAGACATAGAAAGCCAGGTTAAGTAAGTTTACCTGTAGGGCTTGCGGGGTGAGATTTGTCTTTTTAGCTTGTCATGAAGCTCATGAGCAGATCAGGATACAAAATATGACTAATAACAGTTGTTTTTTTCAGGAAAGCAATATAGTTGATTATCAAACACCTTGAAATATAAAGTGTGACCACAGAACTATTATTTTTATCAACCATCAACATTGTAACAAATAAACTCAGAGAATATTAATAGTAGCTGAACTCAGCTGGGCGTGGTGGCGCACGCCTGTAATCCCAGCACTCGGGAGGCTGAGGCAGGAGGATTGATTCGAGTTCGAGACCAGCCTGGGCTACAAAAGCCTGAGCCTCATTGAGGCTCAGGACCAGCCTCAACTGCATAGTGAGACCCTGTCTTAAAAAGATAAAAAAAAAAAAAAAATAGTAGCTGAACTCGTACAAAGAATATTTGACATCAGTAATCATATGAAGTAGCATCACTCAACAGTCATAACAGAAGATGAGAAAATTGTCATTTAACTGTTGACCTCATGTTGGCTTGACATGAACCTCTTATAAATATCTACAACATAAAAGGCATGAATATTGTTAATGCGGTAACTTTTATGAGAAAATCCTACTTTATTTTTTTCTTTTTTGATTTTACTAAATTATTAAGATTGTCTTCTAAAGAGATTTTGGGCACTCTCCACAGATGAACAAAGGTTGGCCACCCTTCATTCACCAATCAAGAGTCCCGTCCAACAATCTCACCCCATTTTAATGATTTTCATGTAATCATAAATTTATTTTGATATTTAGACCAACTGGTAACTCATAAGAGAGCAAGTTTTTAAGTCTATAGTTTTAAAACTCAAAGAGAGGACTAGCTGTTGACAAAATGACATGAAAACATATACCTGCCATACATTAATGCCTTTAGAAAATCAGAGTATACTCAAATATGTTTCTGGCCAGGTTAAATTATGATGACCTGTTTCAGTTAGTTTTAATGAGAAACTAGTCAGAACTTTTGTAGGTCAATTTGCAGAGATCTCTTATAAGAAGAATTTGAAAAAAAATGTAAGAACCTCTTATTTATACTTGCCAAGTTTGAGTCGGAGCAAGCAAACTGAGCGCAGTATGAGGACTAGGCACATCACAATAGAGGAGCACCAACAACTCACAGTTCTGCAGGCTGCCAAGAACATTGTAATGGGTTGGGCTGGAAAGCGTGACTTAGGGCCTCTTTGTTGTGGCTGTAACAGGAGACTGTCAAGGTGGCTGAGGGCCATGTGGAGTGAGGGCAAGCAGCAGGCTCAACTGGAAAGGGAAGGATACATGGGCTGTTATCCTGCCATCAAATTAATAGCAGAGGGAGGGGCACATGCTGTTGGGGGAAAATGCATTATTAGTTGTTTATTGTAACTGGAAGAGGGTGGTGAGGAAAGGCAAAGGGAGAGGGAGTAAAGAGAGTGAGGTACCACTTTAACTACTGAAATTTGATAGGTCAGAAGGTGAACCAGTGGCTCTAGCTTTAGGCCCTCTAGTGGCCAGTAGTGGCCAGTGGCAAAGGCACAGGGTTTGAGAATCTGTAGTGACAATGATCGGCAGAGGCTGCAGTAGGGGCAATGGCTGCAGTGGGTGCTCTGCCGGGTGGGGTGCCCATTCGAGTCACAAGATAGACAGAGTTTCAGTAGGGACTTTGGCTAAAGGGATCTAATGGGGGCTATAAGATAGGCAGAGTTCCTGGTGACTGTGGAGGGAGAAGAAATCAAGGTAAGGGACCTCAGACTATTTCCCATTGAAGCAACAAACGTTATCTAAATTAATGAAAGTGTCATAATTAAGAGTTCTGGGAGGGGCCCACATAGTCTCATTGTCAAACTTGTACTGCGGCCAGGCTGTTGGGTAGAGAAAACCTAGGCATTTGACTTTAAAGTTTGAGCACCCTAAGGGGCCTCTAAGGACAGACTTAAGACAGTGTAGGAGAGAAGAATAGCTGTGAGAGGGTTTTGAAGAAGAATTCCCTATAGGGGTGAGAAGATGGTGTGTGGGGTGGGTGAGAGGAGACTGAGGATGGAAGTCTTGTTCTGGGAGTCCCAAAAGGCATGTAGAGCTAAAGCCTCTGAACAGGCATTGCTGGTCAGAGAGAAGGCTAACCAGAGGGCAGGAGCAGCTTGGCAAGTTGACATGACTTTGTAAAGTAGGGCCAGAGGTGAAGATGAGCCATCCAGAGTGAGATGGTCATCCCCAAGCAGAAGCCAGGATGAAATAGATTTCCATTCAGCTCTGTTATATCTTTCCAGTTTCATTTCTTCTTTTAAGTTCTTCCACTGGAGACTATGTGATATTTACACATGTAGGTCTGGTTTATTTCACCTATTAGTATATCTTTAAGATACATCCAATTATATATGAAGTTTTCTAGTCTATCATTCTTTATAGCAGAGTAACATTCCATTGTATAAAAATGCCACATCTCTTTCAACCCTCCTTCAGATGATGGGCATTTTGGTTGTTTCCAAGATTTGGCTATGATGAATTGTGCTGCTATGAACAGATATCATTATGATGTGATGTTTTCAATTCTTCTAGGAAAATTCCCAGTAGGGGGATAGCTGCATTGCATTTTTTAATCACACTCTATAGGGATTTATTAGAATATTAATGATTGATGGAAAATACCGGTTTCATATAAAGTCAGACATTCTGATGCAAGTAGAAGATTTACTGGGAGGCATCGAGCAGGCTGGCTGTCTAGTGGACCAAGACAGCAGTGGACAAAGCAGGGGGGTGGGTTAGGAGACTTTATAGGATCTTTCAGGGTGGGTAATCATGGGCTGAACAAGCTGAGGGAGAGCTAATCTTGGCAGGGCTGCCTGGTCTGTGGGGGACCTTCAATGTTAACAAGAGAGAGTTTCCATGGTCGCCTGCCCAGGTCAAAGTCAGGTGGACCTGTTCTGTGGTCTTGGGTTTGGCTCTGCGTGGGCCCAAGAGAGAGAGTGGCAGCAGGACACCTGGGAAATCAACCCTGGGAAACTCTGAATCCCGACCTATCACAGAGTCTACAGAGTCTCACTGCACAAATCTGACTCGTGGTGATCCTCCTGTTTTCAGCCTCCCAAGTTCCGGGATTATAGGCTATGCCCAGTCTCAATCCCTGTCTCAGGGTACCCTGGGGGTGGGGCGGGGCCAAGGTGGGGATTGAATCCATCCCTGTGTCTGCCTTAATGGGCACTTTCACCAGCTCACCTGTCTGGCTGCCCTCTGTTCTCTTTTGGACTGTGTCCTTACATAATCTCCCTCTCATTAACTGCCCTGCTCTTGGTTTCCACCTGGCTCAGGATTCGCTGCTTATTCTCAGTGCAGACAATTTAGGCCAGGCCTTAGTCTCAGGTCTGTGGATCTGCTTTGCTCTTGGCTCACAGCACATTCTAATTATCATATGGACTGCACAGCTCAAACCACCCTTGGTGTCACCTTTTCAAGGGAATCCCTCAAGTCCAGGTATCAAGTTGTCCCTAGGATCCTTACTCAAAAACAGATGCACAGACACCCCAGCCACATTTGAGACACTGGAGGGTGCTCCCACAGCAAGTATGCCCAGCAGATTACTTTCACAATCCTTTTGACTTTATTGTGTCTAGAGGAATATTAGAAATGGTACTCATAGACCTTTTCCTGCACCCCAGGATTTCAAATAAATTTTAAGGTAAATTAATTCATATAAAAGTAAATTAAGATTTTTTTTTTTGAAACCAAGGGATTCCTGTACAGCCACTTCATAAGCAAAGTGAAAAGTTAGAATCAGAATTAGATTTTATATGAATTAGATATATGCTGTTATCATTAATCATGGCACTGACTTGCCTGGAACACTAATGAAAACAGCAAATCTCATCCCATATTAATCATCTTTGAAGTACAGAGTAATTATATGTACTTAGAAGTAGATTCCTAGCTCACTTACTATTCTAAAACAAAATTCTTGTAACCATTCTGATTGCTGCAAATAGTGAGAGCTGAGACATTTCACTGACACTTTCAGGACGGAATATAGGCATTGCAAAGAAATTAGTAAAATTTTAATCTAATAACAAATATATTTCAGACTATAGAAATGTCTCATTGGTTATCCTTATCAAAACATTGACAAAGCTATCAATTTTCTTTCTTTATAAACTTTTCTGACTCTTACTATGTTTACTAATGAATCTGTGTATCTCCACAGTATTTTTCCTTATTAAACAACAAAAAAGAAACCAGTATCAGATCAAATATTCCTATTGACCTTTAATGAAGATATAAGGATCCTGAATGACTCTATTGGCATTATAATAAATAAATCTGGTGTTTTTATGAAAGTTACTAAAATGATAATTTATGAGTGAAAGTATAAAAATAGTATTAGAAATGGCTTTAAATGTTAACAAGAGAGAGTTTCCATGGTCGCCTGCCCAGGTCAAATATTTTAACCTAAGCCCAAAGAAGAGCACTGAAAAAATTAACAGTTTAGTTGTATAAGTTGTAGAAGACATGGAAGCATTTTTTGCTTAAAGTAACAATTTGGTTTTTTTCTTAACTTTTTTAATATATGCAAATTATTCAAGTGTGCTATTGTTTGTTGATAGGTAAAAGGTGAAGACTATGTTGGTCCTGTAAAGATTGAATAAGTTGGAGAAGAAGCTATCCGCAAGTGACCACCCTAGTGTTTTAGAATTAGGGAATGCAATAGGACAGGAAACGGAAAATGACAGGCTAATTGTTCATTCATTTGATGGCCTTGGCAGAAAGCATCTGAGTATTACAACTACATTAAAGGAAGAAACTTAGAATTTTCAATATTCCGAGTTGGATAATCAGAGAACCACATTTTTTCTACGTTAAGGTGTACAAACTTAGGTAGATGGATGGATAGATTGATTGATTGATAGGTAGATAGATAGATAGATAGATAGATAGATAGATAGATAGATATAGATAGACAGTTCTCTCAGATGGTAGATTTTCTTTTACTCTCATAGTTACCCAATACAATACTATCTAAATTTTTATCACCAGATTGAGACTACTGAAGAACACTCCTTTGTGATTCAAATTCAGTAAATATTAGGCAAATGAAAAGGAAAAAGGCAAACCTGAGAATGCACTTGAAAGAATTATATCAAATCATATACTTAAAATAACATGGTCTGTCTGGAAAAATGCATTTGATTTGTGATTATACACAGGCATACGTCATATATGGCACAGAACAATTTTCAAACTCTTAATTGAGACAAATGCTTGAGTTAATCATTACAAAAACTCACATTTCCACTTTATAAGGGCCACAGTGTGCAATGCATTTATGCAGGTGTCAAGACCATGTATAAAGCTTTTGTTGATAATTCATACCATTTCCTCGTTCTTGAGAATTTTGTGTCACATGATGAAATCACAAATAATGGAAAGCCTTATGTCTTCCATTTAATTTTTTTTTGTTTAGTTTTAATAAAAACAAAACTCTCTCATGTCATGTGGTTAATTGCACTTTGTAAATCAGGGAACATTCTTCAGTATAAATGACCCATACCAGGACAGACTATGTGGCTGGAATCAAGCACGCAGGATACCTCAAAGTAAAGCTAATGATGCCAGCTAAACATGGCATAGGGCGGTTGGTAAGTGAAAGGTAATTTAACCATGGCGAAGGGAAGAGCTGCTTATACAAAGGTATTCTCAGTAGCTTACCTGAACTTTAACTCCACCCCACTTAAACTGTGCTTCTTTCTAAATCATACTTAGAGCAATGCATATCTGTGTATAAATGGATATAGATTCCTCTGCTTTGCTATTTTCTTGAAAATTTTAAGCATATACACAATTTTTAAAATAGTATTCAGAAATAGTCAACTCTACAAAGAATTTCAGTATAAAAATACAACTCTTTGAAGTCTTAGGCACAAATGGTATACACGTTTTCTTGGAGTTAAATGAGAAGTTTTTGAAATATTTAACTCACTTTTACAATAAATTATGGATACCTCATTCTTTCTTGGTATTTAAGAAATCAGAGCTAGGAAGATAGCTCGATAGAATAAATGTTTGTATGGCAAGCGCAAGAGTCTGAGTTCAATCCCCAGTTCTGAAAAAAAAAGAATAAAAGAAAGAAATCAACCCATTTGTTACATAACTATAAGAAAAAATGTTTAATAATAAAGTGATTGACAAATTGAGTGAACTTGTTTGTACATTGTGTTACCTGGTAAGTTAAACTTCTGCATCATTTGCAATAATCATAATATAAAATTGTTCTGTCTACCCTGAGGGTGGGGATGGCATCACATTTGGTGCTGGAAATTGAACCAGGGTCCCTGTGCTTTGCCTACGCAAGCTCTTCAGACCACTGAACTATCTCATCAGCCCCTAAAATTATTCTTGTAGCAGATTGCTAACAGGTGATTAACTTACCACACCCAGATGAATTAAACTAGTGTGGCGCTACGTGAGGGAAGCCCACCTACAGGTTGTCGTCAGCAGCATAGAGGCAGAAGAGAAGCTACGGAATGCTGTTAAGCATGCTGTTTGGAGAAGCTGTTGAGGCAGTTGAAAGCTACTAGTTCTCTTGGAGGGCTGTTCTTCTGGAGGACCTGGTCATGCTGGCTTTCCCAATGAACTTTGGGGAAGCTTGGGTCCTCATCCTGAGCATCACTTCCTGGCTCCAGAGGGGAAGATGGTGCACTGCTCAGCCTCATGAAGAAGCTTGTCCCATTGGCTTTCCACATGGGAGGTCTGCTATCCTCACCCCTGCAGGAGCCCGGGACCTCACTGTTGCTGAGGCTGGCTGTGGCACCTTTGGGGTACCACAGATGCTTACGTTGAGTGTTGCTTCCCAGCTCCAGTTCAGATCCCTCAGCTTGCTGGCCCAGTTCCTTCTTCCCACTGGCATAGCCTTCCTAGCTTCCACCACTGACCTGTGAAGCAGGCCTGTATGAGACTTTGTTGTGGCCTCTAGGCCTACAGTTGGTTTGGGGAGCTCATAAGAGCTCTCGATTTTCATCTGGACTTACACAGGATATCAGGATCTCAACCCTCAGGCAGTGTGGATAGATTTCCTGCACTTTTGGGTGATTCCTCATAAACTAATATAAAACGTGTACTGGATTGTATTATGTACCTTGAAAAAACCCCAAGCCATGACAGTTCTGCTTTAATTAAAGTACTTTAAGTAGCATTAGAAAGATTTGCTTTTTTATTCTAAATGCTTCAAAATATTCATTGTGCAAGTTTTAAAACTACCACTTTTCTTTTTCTGCTTACGAAGGCTGTCACATTGGATTTCTTCTTCTTCTCCTTCTCCTTCTCCTTCTCCTTCTTCTTTCTTTCTTCTTTCTTCTTTCTTCTTTCTTCTTTCTTCTTTCTTCTTTCTTCTTTCTTCTTTCTTCTTTCTTCTTTCTTCTTTCTTCTTTCTTCTTTCTTCCTTCTTCTTCTTCTTCTTCTTCTTCTTCTTCTTCTTCTTCTTCTTCTTCTTCTTCTTCTTCTTCTTCTTCTTCTTCTTCTTCTTTTTCCTTTTTTTATAGTTTAGGAAAGGGGCTACAGAGTTTTCGGGGTCTCACTACTAGATCAGACTCACAGTGCTCTGGCTGTTTACAGCCTCCCAAGCACTGAGATTACAAGTGCATGCCATCATGCCCAGTCTGAATTGCCATCTTAGCACACTCCCTGCGAAGGGCCAGCATGGCAGGCCCAGGGATCGAACCCTGGCCCCTGCGACACCCTGGATGTCTTGATCGCCAAGAATTTTGTTCTTTACTGTTCTCAAATTGTTTTCTTTACATTCTTTAATTCTCTTTATGAGACTTAGTACCTGATGGAATGTGAATAATGAATTTTCGTTTGGCTAATAAATTTCTCACGTTGACCAATATTCTGCTCAAATAGTAATTCTATATTCAGGGGATCTTACTCATTTCAAACTTTTCCTCTCTCATCTTTGCTGATTTCATTCTATATTTAACTTTACCACTTCCTGGTCATATTTTTATTGACCCATACTGAAATTGTTGAGAAATCCAAAATAAACCTGTCACTATTTGATGTATCCTTTGATTTCTGGTAGGCATAGCCAGTCCTTTTGCTTACACAGAGGCTACTGTACTTTCTTGAAACACAGGTTCACTTATGGAAAGTATATATGACATTTTAAGTCCAAAAAGGATTAACACCTCACCAAAAGAAGCATTCTGTTAATTCCCTCTTAATGAGTGGATTATATAATGTTCTATTTAAAAAAATAAATGAAAAGATTAAGACAACAATAGCAATCTTTGACATATGCAATAAAACCAATCCATCTCTTCTCAACTTAAACAGAAAGGAAAAACTTCACTTTGAACTCATAAAAATATATTTCATTAAGGTTACTCAATCATTTAATAGGGATCTGGATTACTTAAATAGAAAAAAAATTATCTCAAAATTATTTCTACAATTTGGAATGATGAAAGGTGTGACTGTGATGTTGTGCTATGTTTAATGAAAAGTCTACCGCTAAAAGCATTTTCATGCTGTGGGAACATGTTTGATAATCTCATGTGTGACTGACAGAGGAATGTAGGAAGTTTTGCAATAACTACCTGGGTCTCAATAAGATAAATCTGTGCTTCTCTTCTCTCCCTAAAATGTCTTCCTATATTCCAGCTGTTGTCATTTTCTTTGTTCACTTTCCCCCAGGGAAAGTAGCTTTCTTGTGTACACAGTATTATTTGGAAGATCCTTTCACCTTCTCCACTGGCCACAGATGTCCTACATTAATGTGGCATTACAGCCTTCTGAATGCATTTGTGGGCCATTAAAATGAAGTAATCAGGGAAAACTCGTTGCAAGTGCAAAAGGAGTGCGGAAAATCATAAGCAGCTCATCTTTTTGCTATTTGAAGTGACTATAAAAGATAATACATATGTCAGCAGACAATTAGACCAGCAGTGCAGAGGGTAAAATGTAGCACAGGAATGAGGTTCAGTATGAAGCAATTATTTAAAAAATGGAGTTGATGCTTTGGAAATGCTCCACACATATCTAAGTTTGCCTGTGTGAAATGCAATTCTTTTCAAATTTTTCAAACTGATGATTAAATCAAAGTACGCAATTATTCGTAAAAATAAACCTACTAGGAAACAACCTAACTTTTAAATAACAGAAATATATATATTTATACAGGAATATATATATATATATATATATATATATATATATATATATATATTTGTGGTGCTTAGCATTGAACTCAGGACCCTGTGCCTGTCAGGCAGGTGATTATTCTACTATTCTACGGAGCTATCTCCCCAGCCCAGGAACTATTTTTATATTTAAAATATTCCATCTTTTCCCATGATGTTGAATATTTCAGAATTTACATAAATTCTCATTCTATTCATTTGTGGACTTTAGGAATCACTGTTACAAAACTGAATATAGATGTATTTACAAATAATAAAACAAATAACAAGGATTGTTTCTTTTAACATTCATTATCCTAAAGGTGTAGCAAAGGTGGCTGTAGCCATTCATATGCTAGGAGAAAACTAAGGTAGTTGACGGCTAAAAGTCATCATTTCGGAGCTTTGGATCCAGAGAGGCATCTTGAGAGCCGTCCTGAGCTTCGCTGTCTGCCTGCTGTGAGTGTTACTGACTGTTTCCACAGGTCTCTACAGTCCCTGTGCAATAAATAAAGTTGAAATTAACAGTAGGAAGAGCTCATTTTCCCATGCTGCTATGTACGAAATGTGTTCCACATGGGACACGCATTTCTGGTTTACACTTTCTGAGTCAGAGAGTAGATGACTGATGACAAAATGACTAACAATCAGAAAACGAGTGCGCAGAATGGGAAGGCCCGGGCCATGGATGATTCTCACCAGTGTGCAACTCCCTTGGGATGACACGCAAATTGCCTTTGGCTTCATAGTATAAATTTTAAATCAACTCCCCTCACTTAGTCAGAAGAAGAAAAGAAGGCCTTGTTTCTTCTGTGGAGCTATTTATTGTTTGTTATTAACTTTGCCCACTGAATTTATGATTTATTTATGTTTTAATAACCAACTTACACAGCATGCAGTAATAGATCAACTCTGATTTAGGGCTCAAAGTATTTTTACACTTACATAGAGGGTCGACTAGCCCTTTGAAACCCTAAATTTTGAAAATCACCAATGTTTGTTGAAACAATCAGCTGCATTTATAAATTATGAATAAAAAGACAAAATTGTGATGGCATCTATTTGTGAAGAAAATATTTTAAATAAAACCCAAAAGATGTGTACTTCATAGAATATGAGAGTAATATCAGATGTTTCTATATTGTACGCTGGCCTGTACACTCCTGTTCCTGCCAGGATTAACAAATTTCCATGCCACACTGAGAGCCAGACTTCCCCTCTGTAGATATTAACCTAGAACCTGGACTTCCTCCTGACGTAGCCCAACCTGTAACCATAGCCCCTCGTTCCCTCACTTCCCTTCAGAGTCTGTGCAGAACTACTAGGACGGAATTCACTGCGACTCACACCTCCTTTACTATAAGTTGCCACACGCATCTGAGGTCACTGTCACTGTGTTATTTTGCACGTCCCAGATTCCAGTGCTCCAGCTCCCTTTTTATCCCCTTATTTTCCCCTCCCCAAACCCTAAAACATTTCCACTTTTGTCCTTAGCTGATTACGTTTTCGAATTCTTCTCTGAGCATCTTTGTCCGTTTTTTCAGTTCTTCTCTGCTTCTATTCCCACCACACTCATCTAATTGCTGTGCATCTCTCGCGTCCTTTGACTGCAAGCGAGAAAACACAGCAAGCATTCTCCTCATTCTGAACATCACTTCCAACTTCTCTAAGTATCATTATTCTAGACGGATTATCATCGAGATCAATATTCTCCTTATTCCTTGAAGAAGGGATTCCTTGAATTCACTACTACTATCCTGAAGACTTCTTATTATTGCGGATATCAATTTCAAAAATATAATTCTGCTCACATATTTGAAGTGACTGTAAAAGATAATGCATATATCATAGACAATTACACCAGCAATGCAAAAAATACAGCACACAAATGAAATTCAATGTATAAAATTATTAAGATAGAAGAAAAATCAACTGAGTCCACACTTTGGATGTATCTCCCATGCATCTATGTTTGGCTGGATGAATGTAAGCCTTTTCAAACACATGGATATAATGAAAACATGCAAATTACTTAGAATATTTTAAAAATTAACAAGCATTTTATAAGGAAGACACCCAGAAGCAACCTAACTTCTAAATGACAGGTACTATTAATAAAATTAAAAGGGCTGGCCATTGGGCCCGGTGGGATGGCTCAGTGGTCTAAAGTGCCTGCTTAGGAAAGCTTGGGCGGCTTCAGGGACTGCGGTTCGATCCCCGGCACCACATGCTGCGCCAGCCCTGCCCTCGGGGCGGGCTGAGCCAGCCATAAAAATGAGTGAATAAACAAAGATTCTGAAACAAGAAAAAAATAAAATAAAATAAAATAAATAAAAAAAAAAAAAGGGCTGGCCAAATAGCTCAGCAGATTAAAATGCCTGCAAGCAGGCACAGGGGTGGAGTTCGGGGGTGTCCATCCTTGGGCCTGCTGTACTGCCCTCCTACCAGTGCATGCTGAGGTGGCAATTGAGACTGGGCGTGGTGGCATACCTGTAAATCCAGCTCTTAGGAGACTGTAAACAGGTGTGTCACTATGAGTCTGATCTAGTAGTGAGACCCTGAACACCCTGTAGATCTTTCTAACTAAACTAAAACAAAACAAAACAAAACAAAACAAAATAAAATAAAAAATTAAATTAAATTAAAATAATCCACCATATTCCTGGATGTTGACTATTTCAGAATTTATATAAAGTCTGATTGTATCTGTCTCTGGGCTTTGGGGATCACAATGACAATGAGTTAGTTGCCTAAGTAATTTGTCCTGCACCCTACCACACCAACTGTACATCCACACTATGAGCTGAGTTCCTAATACATGTAACGTAACCATGACTTCAGTTATAAACCTATCACTCGCCAATCTTAAATGTCTTCTTTTTATACCGGTCTTCTTAATTCTGTCCATATCCTCCCAGCCTACTGAGAGAGGAAATCCACTTATCTCACTAAATTTCTGAAGCACTCACCACCCTTGTGAGCACAAGAGGCCCTTGAGGGATATGCACATCTGAGCTACAGCAGAATTCTTTTTTTTTTTTTTTTTTTTTTTTTTGTCTTTTTGAGACAGGGTCTCACTATGCAGTTGAGGCTGGCCTAGAGCTCACTTTTGTATCCCAGGCTGGTCTCGAACTCGCACCAATCCTCCTGCCTCAGCCTCCCGAGTGCTGGGATTACAGGCATGAGCCACCACGCCGGGCTTACATCAGAATTCTTGAAAATTCTTTTTTATTCTTGTTGTTTTTAACAGTAGTCACTATTCAAGGTTCATTTGATATTGTAGTTGGTGTGACACTGGGTCACACTTTACCCTGTTTACAGGTAGATCTTTTTACATTAAATGGCAATGTACACTACACACACACACACACACACACACACACATATATATATATATATAACACAAAATAAAATACTTTAAAATCTATATACCAGACATACAATATTGGATTTGTGCACTGGATCACAGGCTGGGACCAACTGGGCAAAGGTCAGACAAGGCTTGGTGGATGAAGCTGCGTATCAGAGTAACACAAATCTGTCTGAAGAGCAACTGGAGCCTGTGCAGCGAGGCGTCTCAGAGATGCTGGGCTACTTCATACTCACCAGGACCATTTCTACTTCTAACTTTCAGAGACTGGTGTTTTCCCCGGGCCATCTTAATAACACACATCAAATAAGCAGCACAACTCCAACTCAGCCCTCCTGTAGCCCAGACAGTGATGCGGTGACAGTGGAAGACTACAGCGGCAGCTCCTTCTGGATCGACCACAGTTTATCCACACTCTTCTTCCAATGTGCCTCTTCCTCAGGAGTCAGAGTCACCTTCACGACATCAGAGATCCCATTCTGTCCAAGGACACAAGGGACACTAAGGAAGACATCACCCTTGATTCCAGAGAGCCCCTTAATCATGGTAGAAATCGGACACAGCCTCCTAAGATTCTTCGTTATGCTTTCTGCCCAGTCTGCCCCCGACAGTCCAAAGGCTCAGGACGGGCAGCCTTCTAGTTTGATCACTCCATCAGCACTGTCAGCCACCTGTCGGTGAACCTTCTTCCAATGCTCCTTGTCCCCATCAGCTCCTAACTTAGGGTGCAGATCTTCATGGCCACACCAGCAACAGTCTTGCCACTCCACAGCCACACTGGAATATCCGTGCTCCCCGAGGACCCAGCCGTGGCAGCTCAGTGGGAGCGTGCCCAGGCTTTCCCCTATCAGGTAGGGGAACCGGGCTGAACACAGGTTGCAATCACTGCCGACAACAGGGTTCTTGGGAAAGCCGCTTGTTTTCCAAGCCACAGAGGTCAAGGTATCCACTGAGAGGGGCTGGAGAGATAGCTCCATGGCACAAGTGCCTGCCTAGCAAGTGTAAGGTCGTGAGTTTTAGTTTGAACCCCAGTCCCTCACCTCCCCCATAAAAAGATATCCACTGGGTAGGACACAAGAAGCAACTTGCAGTTGGGACTGTACTTTACAACACTAGGAATGATAAACTTGAAGATGTTTGCTCACATTATGCTGCACCAAATTAAGACAGCTCTCTTTCTCTCTTGTTGACATGCTCCAGTGGTGATAATAACCAGCTTGGAGTTTGCAGCTACATTATGGTCTTTGCCAGAGCCAAGTTTTGGTGTCAAAAGGAAAAGGCTGCCTTGTTGGAGATCCATCGTCTCTCCCTTCAATTTGTCTTTCATGACACCAACAACAGCAAGTTCATCTGCCAAGTCCTTCATGAAGATCCTGATGGTATAGGCTATCCCAACAGCACCAACCCCGACAACAGTGATCTTATTCTGGGGCACCTGCTTCTCCTTAAGGAGATTCACAACCAGCTGATCCTTGAGACTGGCCATCTTGGACTTAGAAGCAGCAGGAACCTGGAGTGCGTGTGGGGTGGGCACTGGGGCGTGCATTTCTCAGGTCCAGATTTGGCGGCAGTAGCTCTGACTCTCAGAGCACGCAGAAAGGGCCATAGATGAAATCTCAATGCTGACGTCAGGAGTAGCCAGGGGGACATGTGGGAACCCAGGTATGCGCTGGGCGCGGTGGGGGGCTGGGGAGCGTGCCCAGCCTTGAAAATTCTTCTAAATATACTCCTACCAACACCATCTCCACAACTATTGATAACAATTCTTTAATTTTATAGCAAAACTCTTTTATTCAACCCTAAACACCCTTCTATCTATTTCCAGGAGTCAATTTTTCTTTTAAAAATAGAAGTGTTAATGTTTAATTGTTTGATCAATCTTATATACCTATATGTATTAATCTAAACTGATCTGATGATGAAAATATGTAATATAACCATTGCTAAATTTAAACAATAAAAAATTGAAACTTGAAAAAATATGACATATATTATTTGCACATTTATCAAAATCGTTTCATAGTCTCTAATTTTTGTCACAGTAAACCAGCCTGCAAGATTCCACTTGGCCCAGCTCTGCTGCCAGAGTTCTACACTCTCAGTAATCAATAGAACAAGTTGACAAAAAATCAGTATGGAGGAAGCAGATCTGAACAACATTATTGACCAGTCTGACCTAGTTAACATGTATAGAACTTTGCTCCCAACGATTAACAGAATATTCATTCTTTTCATGCTCACACTGAGGGGTCACCAAGATAGCCTATATTCTGGGCTGCAAAACAAACCTTCTAAAACTTACAGAGCTCAAATAACCCAGAGTACATTTTTAAGTCATAGCACATTTTAACTAGAAATCAGTAACAGTAAGATCTGGACAATTCCCAAACATTTGAAAAATAATATGTTCCCAAGCAGAGATTGTGGTATACTACTATAACCTGGAGGATACAGCAAGAAATGCAGGAGGTTAAAGCTAGCCTGAGAATTATGATAGAACGCCATCCAAATAGCTTAATGGATTAAACCACCTCCAAGTAAGTGCAGAGGTCAGGAGTTCAATCCCTGGACCTGCGTGCCAACCCCACCCCCAGGGTGCGCTGAGATGCTGACTGAGACTAGGTGTGGTGGTGTGATCTGTAATCCCCGCTCTTGGAAGGCTGTAAACAGGTGGACCACTCGGAGTTTGATCTAGTAGTGGGATCCTGCAAACCCTGTAGACCCTTCCCTAAAATACAATCAATCAGTCAATCAATCAATACCATCTCAAAACAAACAAACAAACAAACAAACAAAAATACATACTTCCAAATGACTCAAAAGGCACTTGCATAACAAATTAGAAAATATTGCAAGTTCAATGAAACAGTAATATATCAGTTTTGGAGTACTGCAGCTAAAGGTATACTGAGAAGGAAATTTATAGAATGTTTATATTAGAAACATAAAGGGTCTCAACTAAATGATCTAAGCTTCTACTACAAGAAACTAGAAAAACAACAATTTTAAATCAAGTAAACCAGAAGAACATGATAAAAATAGAAATAAATTAAAATGAGAGCTAAAATGTAGTCAGTGAAAACATAGGATTGTTTGAGAAATTCCAACAAAACCAGCAATTCTTAAAATGTTGATAAGAACTGGGGAACAATACATTCTCAAGTTAAAGAAGATCCATATTTCTGATTCTCCAAAGAGAGAACATTTACTCATTAACAAGAAAAGCAAGTAATACTAATACTATTCAGCTTAAGACTTTATGGAGTTTAGAATCTATTACCTAAACTGTGCTTCATCCATTACCAATGTCCAAGTATCTAGGTAAGCGTTTGATCAAACTGCAATGAAGTCAAATGTCAATTGCTCTTTAGTGCCCACTCTTAGGCCTAGACATGCAACAAAGAGAAACAAAATCTGAAGAAAATTTCCGAAGCCTCTCAAAGATAATTATCACATATAGAGCGGTAGGCAAAGAAAAAAAATAAAGCAACTATTAATAAGAGTAGAAAAAGAAAAATTACAAGAAAGAAGAGGTACTCAGATAGTCAAAGGATTTCCATGAACAATATGTATAAAGGTACAATAACATGAGAAGCAAATATTATTTTGTCAGTGATTTGTACAGTAATCCAATGGTATGTGGTTAAGGAGAGAAGTGGACAGTGGATAGCGAATACAAGAGAGAAAACTCATTTTCAAAATTAAATTTTTTTTTTTTTTTTTGCCTTTTTGAGACAGGGTCTCACTGTGCAGTTCAGGCTGGCCTTGAGCTCACTTTTGTAGCCCAGGCTGGTCTCGAACTCGCACCGATCCTCCTGCCTCAGCCTCCCGAGTGCTGGGATTACAGGCGTGCGCCACCACGCCCAGCTCTCAAAATTAAATTTTATATTGTCTTAAATTTTTAGGTCAAAAATTTCAATGGAAGTATATTTACATAGTAGAAGCAAACATGAGAAGCAGCAGTTAGAGTTAGAAGTGGCCAGCTCTACGGAGGCTGAGTGAGAAGAAGACACAGGTGAATGACCTCTGTGCTTCTAAGACTCTCAGGGCTTTATAACTTTTTCTTTCTCTTTCTTTCTTTCTTTCTGGAAGGGTCTACAGGGTGTTCAGGGTCTCACTACTAGATAAGACTCTGAGTGATCCACCTGTTTACAGCCTCCCAAGAGCTGGGATTACAGGTGCACACCACCATGCCCAGTGTCAATTGCTGTCTCAGTGCACCCTGGGGGCCGGGCTGGCATGGCAGGCCCAGGGACTGAATCCCTGGTTCCCGTGCCTGCTTGGAGGTACTCTACTCTGCTGACCTACCTTAGTCTAAAATGGTTCCCATGCCTTGAACTTCCACATTCTTTAAAGGGAAATCTCCACCACAGTCTTTAGGCAGGGACCCTCCCACAATGAGATAGGTTAAGACAGCTGTAAGGCTGCAGTTCTGAAGTAAAATCAAAATGGCTCAGAGATCTAAATATTGAAATGAAAACACTAAATTTATGGTAGCGTAGAATAGGTAGAACTCATGTAGAGACTGGTGTCGACAAAGACTTTATAAATAAAACTCCGATCACACAAAAAAGGAACCACAGAGATCTCATCTTATTAAAAATGTTCTATATAGCAGGAGAAACCACTAACAGAATGAAGAGACAAATTTAGCGTGAAAAAAAAAAAAATTTCCAGATGCTCCAGCTACTCTCTAGAATATAAAGAACTCCAAAAAAATCAAGCCCTCATAATTTCAAAGCTAATCCAAAAATAATTATCTGATATGAATAGATACTTGGTAAGTGAAGTAAACACAACAAATAAATATAAAAAAAAATGTTAAACCTCACTGGTCAGTCAAGAGATGCAAATTAATACAACACTAAGATTCCATCTCACCCCAGAAAGAATAGCCATCATCAACAAATCAAGCAAGAGCAAATGCTTCAGGGCTGTGGGGTGAAAGGAACCCTTCTCCACCGTCGCTCAGAGTATAGACTTGTGGAAATAAGTGTGCAGATTCCTCAAAAAGTCTAGGACTAGAGGATCCATTTGACCCAGCTATTCCCCTCCTTGGTCTCTTCCTAAAAGAATTAAAAGCATCATATCACAATGAAAGATATACACCCCTGTTGTTTTAGCAGCACAGTTTACATAATATGTAGATCACAGAAACAGCCCACATGTCCATCAACTAATGAATGAATCAATGTGAAGTGTTTTCTTATACAGTGGAGTAATTTTCAGTCATAAAGAAGGGTAAACTTGAGACATATCTAGCTAATTCAATATATCTCGAGATCATACTTATAAGTGAAATAAATTGAACACGCATGTAAATGTCACATTATTTCTCTGATGTGAGCAATTGAAGGTATAAATAAGGACCAAAATGTACAATAGATACTGTGAAATACAAAAAGCAGAATGTTTAAATGAAAAGAAGCACTAATGAGGAAGAGGGGGAAAATGAAAGAGAAAAGAAGGAAACAATAGAAACAAAGCTTTTGTAAATATGGGAGAGGATTAGGGGCTGAAGAAGAATAGGGGGAAAAAAGAAAACGTAAAAAAAACCACAGTTTGTAGGCTTAACAATGATAATATTATTTGTAAAATATATTTAAAAGCCTATCTTAATATATATTAGCCTTTTTAATTAATTTTCTCTAGTGTAATTGTCATATATATGTCATATATTATATATATGTCATATATATGTCACATATATGTCATATATTATATATTATATATGTCATATAATATATATATATATATATTAGTTTCAAACTAAACATGAAATCCCAGGTTAGAATATTCACCATTATAATTGATACATTAACTACTAAGTAGTTAAGAAGCATTAAGAACTACATTTTTATGATTGCTTTACATTCTGGCTAAATTTTGTTCACTGGGATGGCCTGATAGTTCAGCAGACTGAAGCGCCTGCTTCTGCAGAGCTCAGCAGCAGGGATTCGATCCCCAGCTGCTGGCTCTGCCCCCAGGGCACGCTGAGGGGGGGATTGAGACTGGGTGTGGTGGTGCCCAACTGTAATCCCAGCTCTTGGGAGACTGAAAACAGGAGGACCGCTAGGAATCTAATTTACATAGTAAGACTGTAGACCCTGTATCCCCTGTCCTAAATGCATAAAAAAGATTAAATAAACTTTATTCACTAAGATTATGAATAACACACAAAGTGTTCTTGTTAGTGTAACCTCTACACCTCCAAATATTTACTGCTACAATGTTTTCGTTGCTGCTTCTTGACTGTGATTCCTGCCACACACTAAAAAGAAATGCTATTTCTTAAATTCAGTCTGGTCACACAAGCTAAGTTCAGACAGGGGAACAAGATAGAAAGCAAGTTGAGAGTGGATCACTTAACTTTTGTATTTGTAAAGACTGTAGCTTCAAGAAGAACGCCCTCCTATGAGTAATTTTATTTTGTCACTTTGCATGATAAGAGGACCTGTAGTCTACTCCTGTTTTCTCAAAGATCTGACATTTGCAAACTGTTCTTGCAATTTTTTGATATTCTGTCTAATTGGAGCGGTGTCTCTCAAACTGTGAGGTTGAACACCCTGGGAAGATGTCAATATTCCCTTGAGGACATGAAAGTGTCAAAAGGGTGGTATGTTTCTGGCCAATAATTATTCTCACTAATGATGTAGAGAACCAAAATATATAATTGTGAATTTGCAAGTATGCCTTCTTTGGATAGGGTATATAATTGTCGTCCATATTATATAAAAACAATATTTATGTGTTTCACTAGCATTCACAGAATGGAGTAAGAAATATTTATTTTAATATCAGATTAAACTTTGGGGGATTTTAGGAGAAGAAATATAAAAACTTTAAGAGCTTGGAAAAATATGAGCACTTTTTTACATTTAAATGAAACTTAAAATACTTTTAAAATTGACAAAAAGAGTGTCATTCCTGACATATAATATTCTAGAATCTCCTTGACTTGCCAAGACATTGAAAATCTTTTTCACTTAGGATATCCACATTTACAGTAGCATTAAAACATTATATTTTTACGGCAATAATTTTAGAACACACAGAGAATCTATTACTTACAGCCTATTGTCCAAAGAGACAGTAGAATTAGAAGTGATAAACCACTGAAGAGTGGATATATTCCAGGAATAAGTTCTAAGTATGTAACATTCACTATTAGCTCAAAAGTTAACCTCTTCATCAGAAGAGCTACAGCTTATTATTTATTATTTGCAAACTGACTATTCATAAGAATAATTGACATGATTTACTCCACCCTGGTTAGCTAAAACTCTAGCTTTAATGTTTTTGACATATTTTCCAGTTTAAATATAATCCTATTGTTCTACCTTTAATTTTTTGTGTAGTAAGTAATTTTGTGTTTGATTATGCAAAATAATCTTTATTAATGTTGCCTAATTTTCTTTTTTATGTTATGGCAGGCTCAGCCTGCCCTGGGGGTGGAGCTGGTGCAGCATGTGGTGCCAGGGATCTAACAGTGGTCTGTCCAGTTGCCTAAGCTTGCCTAAGCAGGTGCTTTAGACCACTGAGCCATCTCGCCAGCCCAAGGTTACCTAATTTTCAAAGATGCTTGAGAAAGTCCAGTAAAATGGAAATAACCATAATATAACCACTGTTGATATCTTGATGCTTTCTACTCATTTTGATATAGTCATATCTTCTGAAAATAACATAAGTCAACAATTCTTCATCCTTTTTATTATGTGTGACATTATTTTCTACAAAGTTTCTATATAAAGTGAACTAACAGCATGATATTATAACATTTTCATAGCCTTGCTGGGAGATTTTTAAGCTGTTCCTGTAATTGTCTTGCCTCCTTCAAGGATGTGTTAACTGAAAAGGCTGCAGATTAAGAAACAGGGAAGTTCCTTTTGTATTATTCATTAGTTTCATGAAATATATTTCTGTAGCAAAGCAAAGTAATCAGAAGGAATTAGCATAACATTGAAATGCTGGACTTTATAGAACTAAGCAAACTATTGAATCCGCAGACAAGGTAGAGAATATTAATGAATGAATCAAATACGTCGAATTTAATACATTAGCAGTTGATGAGAGCTATGGCAGGTGGGAAAATATGTGTCATGAGAGAGGCAAATCAAATGTGAGCAATATGTTGCTGATAATCTGTCATCAGGTCTCAAGTTAGTAATCTCTATGTATCTCTTCTAATATCCTAATTAGGCTTAAATAGAAATTCAGAACATCAGGCCTCTAGGGCCAGACAAATAGCCCAGAAGATTAAAATGCCTTCAAGCAGGTGCAGGGGTTCAATCCCTGGGCCTGCTGTGCCAGACCTGCCTCTGGGACATGCTGAGTTGGCAATTGAGACTGAGCATGGTGGTGTATGCCTGCAATTCCAGCTCTTGGGAGACTGTAAACAGGCAGATCACTATGAATCCAATCTCTCGCAGTGAGACCCTGAACACCCTGTAGACCCTTCACTAAAATGAAAAAAAAAAAAAATCAAGCCTCAATGTTACAACATTGCCCATAGACAAATATTATAAAGATTTTTTGTGGTACTGGGTATTGAACTCAGGAAATATAGAGCTTAAATGATTTAATGTTTGAACTCCATGGCTTTTCATTTTATGTCTATCTTATGACAGTTTCTACACAACAAGATATGTTTATGTGCATGTCTTCCTATAGCTGCTTTTGTACAATGGATAATTTCTATGTACTACAGAGTTCTACAGGACCTTTTCTTCCTCTAGCTGTGACACCCTGTGACACTACATGTTTTTCACACACTTGTCTCAGCACGTACATCATCTGTGTGCTACGTGCTAGTATTAGTCCCTGCCTGGACATGTCATTCATTTGGTTCTAACTATTGAAAGACAATCTTATAAATGATTCTTTAACCAGAAAAAAAGGCCAAGGCTTTGAACTACTTTACAGGAAAGCTTTTAGATTATAGTCCAGTATGTAGTCTAACTGAGTATTAAGTTTGAGGATTGTGACCCATTGAATAGTTTTTAAAATTTCACTATAAAATAGTATCAAATTAAAATGAACATAGGCAATTTAAAGAACTTCAAGAATACTAATGCAAATGATCAAGAATTTTCTGACGCTAAGTGAGAGTCATTCTGTTAACACGGGCAAAAAATTGACTTAGAGAAGGAACATTATATTTAAAATCTGAATCTAACCCAATCAATGGAAAAGCAGAGCAATATCCAAGAATGTAAAAAGAGTCATTGTTTCATGGAGTCTTGAGGATATAGCTGCTAATGATATAGGGAAAACCCAGTAGGTGTCAGATACACTGTACTTTCCAAAGTCACAGTATAAATTTCTAAGGAACAATGGAAGTTAAGAGTAAGAAGTAGTTTGAGCAGGCCAAATAGCTCAGTAGATTAAAGCATATGCAAACAAGTTCAGGGGCCAAGGGTTCAATCCCCAGGTCTGCTGTGCCAACCCCCTCCCCCAGGGATGCTGAGACAATGATTGAGTTGAGGTATACTGGCACCCTGTAATCCCAGCCCTTGGGAGGCTGTAAACAGGCAGATCACTATCAGTGTGATCTAGTATTAAGACCCTGAATACCTTGTAGATCCTTCCCTATGATACAAAAAAAAAAAAAAAATTCCTGAGTGGTAGGTAACTCCTAAGAAACAGGAAGGGACCTCAAAGACTTTTGCACGAATTCCACTTTACAGAGGAAGTTGATACATTATTTTTTAATTTTACAGAGAGTAAAACATAGTATTAAAACAGAAAAATACAAACTGATGCAGAATTTCACTTAGTTAATTTCAATTTCACAGTATTGGTTGTGATACACTATTGTCTTCCAAATAGTTGTTCATATTCCCAAATATATGCGTGTAAAACTGGAAGAAGGAAGGAAAGAAGTATATAAGAAATTAAGGACAGAAAAAGGATACACAGCTGAAAAAAAAGAGGCAAAACAAATTAAAGCATTAAGTGGGGCTGTGGTGTTACATATCTGTAGTCCCAGCACTTAGGAGGCTGAGGCAGGAGAACCGGTGAGAGTTTGAGACCAGCATGGGCTACAAAAAGTGAGCACAAGGCCAGCCTGAGCTGCATAGTGAGCCCCTGTCTCCAAAAGAAAATAAATACATAAAAAATTAAAGCATTGACTACTTCTTTACACAGAACAACAGAAATGCATAGTACAGTTGTCCAAACCATCCTGCTTACATATACAGATAAATCTTTTCTCCCCACTTCCTCTCCTGTCCTTCTGCTCAACTCAGTAGCTCATGTTAACTAAGTTCATTCCTGTAGTGGTTGATACAATGTGTGAACTTGGCTGAATGACTCAGCGGCCTGGTTCCCTGTTGTTGGGAGCCCCACTTTGGGGTACAGTTGGTCCCTCCCTGGAGTGTGACCAGGGCCTGCCTAGGATATGATTGGCTTTCTCCCTAGAGCAGGATCAAGGGCCCATCTTGGGATGTGACTGGTTCCACGCTAGGGTGCAATGGGCCCATGTCAGAAAGACTGAGCACTAAAAGACTTTTTAAAGGGCTGAGCTTCACTTCATCAGAGAAGGTTCAGTCTTCGCATTCAGACTGGATTTCATCGTCTGGCTTGCAGCGTAGACTCTTCTGCCTCCAGCTTGGATCTTTCGCCATCCATCGCAGACTCTTCAGCATCCATTACAGACACTTCAGTCTTCCATCGCAGACCCATCAGCCCACAGAGACTTCACGGAGTGCTGCAGTGAAGTCCAGACCTCGGGATTGAATTCTTCAGTCCAGAGCGTGCAGACACCCTGTGCGCGCTTCCTCATCTGACTCTGTGGCTGACTATTGTAAGCCAATCTTATAATTCCTTATAGATTGTGTTTTATTTTGTGTTAATATCCATTCCTTATCTTATATCTATTCTGTTCCTGTAGGTAAAACCCTGACCAATACAATTCCCTTTTCTCAGTATCTATTATATCCTTCAGATTTTATTTTGTCTTGCAGGTTTTTACACTAATAAGCCAATACAGTATTAACATATGTGGATCTCGTTTATCTCACTTAACAGTATGTTCTCTAAATACTTTTAGGAACTGGATTGAACATTAGAGTTGCAGAGCCTCTAAATGCATGCTCAGATAAAAAGAAAATACCTCAAAACTTGAAAATATTTCCTTTCCTTTGTCTTTTCACTTTATAAAAATAGAGAACAATGAATAGTTTAATCACAACATATTTATACTTTCAAATATTGCATGTAATTATGTTTATCACCCTAAACAAAACAAGAAACAATTAAAGGAAGTTAGAAGCATTTTCCATAATGGGCTTCTATTATAGGGTAAGCTAAACCTCCAGATGCAGTTTGTGAACTATAATAGTGCAAAATTAATTGTTCCTCAAGGGATAGCGGGGTTTGTAGAATTGTTTTAGTAATAACATTGGAATTTTTATATCTCTTCTCATTAAACAGCCAATTGCAAAAGGCTATTAATTGATATGGTATCCATTGACATGGTAAAATATACACATAAACTAAAAGTTATAACTTTAAACTTCATGCAGTTGTCCCTTTTTGGGCTCTATGTTGGGTCATAGGAATTGTACTATTTCCTATTATGTGATCTAAACTAAAGACTTTGAACCATGAAGTGATTTTACCTACCCTGGCTGCTTAAAAATTTCATTGCTTCTTAGATGTTGTACAAATGACTATGAGAATTATCTTTGACAATTTTCAATATGACCTTTTTAGATGAAAAACCTGCTATACTATCCATATTTATGAACTCTTTGAGTGGGAAAAGGGCTTTACCAGACTTGAAATTTATGATAAACACAATTTCATAGAAATAAACTTTTAGAATTCAAAACCAAATTAACAAATTTAATGTCACTAGAGAATATAAAATCAAGTGCAGATGAACTGGAATTTTTTTTTTTTAATTTCAGTCTGGGATTTCTGGTGGACTGAAAAAGCAAGCAATGTTAATGCCAGATGATACATAACTCTACATTTAAAATGATACAAACTATTAAAAAAATTGTGATTGAATTGCTGGGGAGGTTGGTTGGCTATCAAAGGGCCTTCATGACAAGCACAAGGATTCAGGTTCGATTTCCAGTACTGTATGCTGTGCTGCACACTGAAACTGGACACACTGGCATATGCCTGTAATTTCAGCACTGGGGAGGCTGAGACAGGAAGATCACACAGTGTGTACTGCATAGCAAGACCCTGTGCCAAATTTAAAAAATTTAAAAATTGTGATTAAAAAGATACTTTCAATTTTAAATAAACGTCACTTTCAATAACTATGTAGAAAATACGAGGCTTTTTTCTGCAAACAAATCATTTTGACAATATATTACTGTCCTCACAGATTACTAGGAATTTAATAAACTAAATATCAAAATTAGGCTCAATCCAAATAGCATAATTAAATACTTAAAAGCCTGGTAAAATCAAATGCATAAAACTAATACATCTTAAAATAAATTCAGAGTACCTATATAAATTGTGCAGAAAATTACATAGTTTTTGTTTAATGAGAAATTTGACGCAGAGTTAAATTTAAGGAAATCTGTTTTTGAAAGCATTGATATCCTAAGATTATGTAGGTAGAATTTTTAAATTGGACAAATCTTTAACTGTGGATCAGGATAAGAAGAACTTCAAAAGCTGATGACTTGCGCCAGGCGTGGTGGCGCATGCCTGTAATCCCAGCACTCAGGAGGCTGAGGCAGGAGGATCAATGCGAGTTTGAGACTAGCCTGGGCTACAAAAGTGAGCTCAAGGCCAGCCTGAACTGCATAGTGAGACCCTGTCTCAAAAAGGTAAAAAAAAAAAAAAAAAAAGCTGATGACTTTATTCTTACTCCTGCCTTCTTGCTCACTTTAGTCCCAATAATTATTCATAAAAACTCACTTAGAGCTGGTCAGCTTCTCATCCTCTAGCTTACCTGAAAGAATTTAACTGGGTATACTATAATAGTTAAATACCCATATACTCTAGAATTCTGACATTTTATGACCTTGAGAATATTTTATTCCTATCCAGGAACCTGAAGCTCTTTAGCTTTCTAGTATTCTCTGGCTTATTAAAGTCTCTAAGACACATAAATATTACAGTAAGAAATTTTGACTTAACTACCCAGAGATTGTCAGAAAAAACATTTGTTATCAAACTTTGAATGGAAACATTGGAACTTGTCTATATTTTATACACAGGCAATCACACGTACACACACACACACACACACACACACACACACACACATATACGCACACACACATACACATACTACTTAGTATTTTTAGGCTCAGTATTCTATGTGGTATTCTCATTTGTTGATCATAAATAAATTGATTTGATTATTAACATATATTTTAAAATATGATAGTTAAAATAAATCATTTCCCTTGAAAATTTATAAATTATTATCTTATCATTCCAAAGAAATTTTAAGAATTCTTTTGCTAAATTGAAGAAAACCGTGAAAATTTTATTTGCAGTTTACTTAAGAACATAAATTTAATCCTAGAAGTTCAGAAATGTCACCTCATTGTGTTTCAATGTTCAATTTTGAAATGAATGATGATTTCAACATCTTTTCATTTGTGTATCCACTTGCATACTTTTTGAGAGAATATTTTCCTGTATTTTAATTGCTGTTTGTTTCTTTGATTCTTTGTTCATAGTGTTGGATATTAACTCAAAATTAATTTGGAAATTTAGTTTATATGTTTATTAATCTTTTATAATTATAAAAAATTATAAGTTTTTATAAATGTATCATCATTTTATTACCATTTTATAGATAAGGTAGCTGAGGTCAGAGAGATTAACTGAGTCTTCATTATCTCTGAGCTAATAATTGCCAAAGCCAGATTTCAGGCCCAGATCACAAACATTAATTTTTCCATTAAATTAAAATTTGTTTTAATATAAGATATCTTCCTTTTGAATTGGTTGCTCTTATGTAGAAATATTATGCTTGTATCTAAATCATATGGTAGTATAATCAAATAATTTAAAATATGTGAATATTCTTTGCAGACTCTTTTTTTCTTAACTTTAAAATTTTTATTACTTTTAATGATAAATAGCAATATAACAGTTTCAAAACACATTAGTAGTACATTCGCAATAAATGACAAAATGCATATTGTTGTAGTTATACAAAGCGCAGGGTGTAGACGTGATAAATTTTCTAATCAATATTGGTAAAGAAAGAAAAAAAATTTCTTCTCTTTGCACCAAGAGGAAGTAGTTGTATACATAGTCCAATGTTCTATAATTGCAATGGGTTACCAATGAAACTGGCAATGTTGGAGGCTATTGATTTAAGACTTTTACAGCTCATCATACTAATCTACTTTTGCATTTTATGCCTCATAAATGCTGGATGGTTAAGGGCAAATTAAAGCAAGACCTGTATAACAAAACATGTAACTTTTGTATCTTCCAAGGTCAAATCCCCTCAGGATTAACTTTGGAACCATGTACAATGCTTTGTAGAACTGTTGTCAGTGTGAGCCATCAGGATGAGTCACGGCCATTGCTTGACCAGTTTGCTCTCTGTGAAAGCCTGAGAGAATGTTTTTCTCTCTAGGGGACTCTCCTTAGACACACTATATATCTTCAATCCCTTTCCTCTGTCGTCCGATAATCTCCTTGAACAGAAAATTTGGGAAACCACTGAGTTATAGGATATTACAGTACAGGTTCTCTTATGTCCTGAGTCCTCACTGACCTTGCAGGGCTAGGGCCAAAATATTGGCTATCCTTGTAGTCGTGATGTTAAGCTCAAGTACCTACATTATAGAGTAATAGTATTACTAAACTTCTCTTCTGGAGGGTTAAGAATGTAAGATTACAGACCAAAAATCAGCTTATATCGTTAAAATAATTTTTCTCATTAAGAAACTTGTGTCATCTCTATAGTCCTGTCTTCTTTAATTTTACTCAGTAAAATTACATGGTTGTCTTCTTCCAGCCATCTGCTGCAGCTGTCTCCTAATGTGAGTTTCCAGATAGCTGACAATACTGTGAGGGGCCCAGCTAGAGTCCTCTGAACAACCCTGCCTTCAGATCCATCCATGGTTAGTTAAAAGCTATTATCTATGTCATGCAAGCTTTCAGTTACCTAAGGAAAGTAGATACAGATGTCCTGGTACTTAGGACTCTGCCAAGTAGATGTTCTTGGCATTTGGTACAGCAGCTTGATTTCAGCTGGGATTCCAATGCTGTGATCTTCCTTCCGTGTGAACTCCTAGCAGCAGAATGATTCTTTTCAAATCAAATATCACATTTTAGTAGTTGCTCATCCTAAATGTTGCTGGTCAGAGTTTTGCTGTGAATCAGTATGCTTTATAAATTATTGGTCAAGAGTAACAACCAGTAAAACAACAGAATTTGTAGACTTATTTGCACTAAAAACAGATGTCATTTACCATAAGGATTTTAAGCCCTCTGAGCTTCAGTTTTAATATTCATAAAAGAGCAATACCATCCCATCCCTACTTAAAATAACCAGTCGCTATCTTAAACTTCAGCATTACGTATCCTGGCACGCCTGTCATGTGAAAATGGATTTTCCTACTCCTCATGTGTCTGTGCGCTATCACCCCGATTAAGCAGCATTTGCTCAGAAATAGCATCAGTTCATTCTTATTCTCAGAAATGTACGAGGCCAGCATCTTTCACATAAGAAGACCTAAATGAATACATAGGGTCTGGGGAGATAGCTCAGGGGTACAAGTGCCTGCCTGGCAAGTGCAAGGTCTTGAGTTGGATCTCTGGTTCTGCAATACATACATACATACATACATACATACATACATACATACATACATAATTAGGTCAACAGAGCTGTTCCATTTACTTTTGTACAAAGTTAATGATTTTGTTACTTCAAATTTCTCCACAAAGACAGATGACTGATGGCATGTTAGTAAAAAAAAAAAAAAAAAAAAAAATCAAAAAACATCTATAGCTTTGTTTCATTTTCACCTACTGAAATATTCTACAGCTTCTAAAAATTTCATACTTCTAACTGATGCTACAAAAATCTTCTGCTTTATTATTGCTGCGTAAAAAGAAAAAAAATGAATCAACCAAACAATATTGTAAAGGTTTCAGCTTGCCACAAAATAATATTGAGCTAAATGTACAAAATTTTTCAAAAAGAAAAATCCATATTTTTCTTTTGCCATGCCCCCATTGTATTTCACAGTGAAACCAAGAACTGAAAAGAATTTTACTATTACCACAAATTTAGTAGTAACCATTAAGTTGATTTAGCCCTACTATGTTGCTAGTAGAGCACATGCTATTATCTTTAAAAAAATCACCTTTAGTTATCTTAGCTGGTCTACTTACTCAAAAGGACTAAGCTAATAAATAATTAAAACAGTCCAACTGCTTTTTCTTTTTTAAAACAACTTTGGGACAGTAACATATCATGAAGTTTACTCATTAAAAAATATAGTTTCTTAGGGCTGGGATAGTTTCTTAGGGTTAGTTCAGCAGACTAACTACTAGCTTAGGTAAGTGTAGGAGACAGGGTTTGATACCTGGCACTGCCTGCGCTGTCCACCCTGTCCCTCAGGCATGCTGAGCTGGCCATGGAGTCTGGATGTGGTGGTGCATGCCTGTAATCCCAGTACTAGGGACACAAAAATCAGGAGGATTAATTCAAGTCCGAGCTGCATAGTGAGACCATGCAGAAATATATATATATATATTCATGCAGTTTTGCAATCTTTATGACAATTGGATATGAGGATTTTACGTAAATGTGATCATAAAATATGTGGTCACTTGTTGATCAATTTTCACTTACATAAAGTTTTCAAGATTGATACAGATAATAGTTTATTTCAGTACTTTATGCTTTTTTAAAGCTAGACAATAGACTGCCCTGTAGCTATGCATTATTTGCTTATCTATTTGTCATTTTGATAAATATTTTATATTTTTTCCAAATAGGACCTTGTGACTAGTTCTTCGCGGCACAGTTCTGGTAAATGGCAGTGTGACCATGGGGCTCACTTGTGTTGTGTACATACAGGCCTGGGAGTACAACGGCTGCATCAGACAAGTTTGCTTTGTTAGAATTTTATGAAAATCAAATTGTTTCTAAAAGCAGAGGAACAATTTTTTGTTTGAAAAAGCTGTATAAAGAATCCCTAGATTTCTACTTCCTTATTTCCTGTACCTTGTCCAGTTTTATATTGTTACCTACATTTTGAAGATATGAAGTGTTATTTTATTGTGTTTCAATTTGTAGTTTTGAAATGATTGGTGATTTGAACATTTTTTTCTTCTGTGTATCTATTTGAACACTTTTTGAAAGAAATAATTTTCCCATATTTTAATTGGTATTTGCTTGTTTGTTTGTTTGCAGTTTTGGAGATTAACTCAAAGCCTTTGCAATGAGCTACACTTTTATTTCTCTCCTCTCTCTCTCTCTCTCTCTCTCTCTCTCTCTCTCTCTCTTTCTGTTTCTTTCTTTCTTTCTCTGATACAGGGTCTGTTTGTCTTACTTTTCTCTCCTTGCTGGGACAAACACCAGGCATGCAAGCTTAGGGGAGGAAAAGTTTATTTAGCTTCCAGTTACTGGAGGTTTCATAATTTAAAGCAGCCTAAATTACATAGCACGACCTCGAGACTCTACACTGCTGTGTCCAGGATGATTCGCTTCATACCTCCAAGAGATGCCACCAGGCCTAGGGGGCCTGGGGGTGGGGAGGGCTCTGACAGCACAGGGTGTCAGTTTAACAGTTCACGCCTCTGTTGGCCACCCCTCTGAAGCCACGCCCTTGTCCTTTGCCCTCACCCTTCAAGCCATGCACTTGACAGCCCCATGATTTACATGAGTCTTTGGCGGGACAGCTAGATACAAACCATAAAAGGGTCTTTGCAAGTCACTAAATTGCCTCACCAGGTCTTGAATTTGTGATTCTCCTGCCTCAGCCTTACAGAATATTGGCATTACACATGTACTCCCTTTGTACTAGTTAATTATAATAATTATTTTTGTGCTCTTCTCCCAAGTGTCTCATAAGAGACATAAATGGCAAACACAGATTTTGAAAATGTAGTGCTATTTTATTAGTATCCTTGAAGCATAAAGTTCATGGTGTCAATGAAGTCCAGTTTCTCTATTTTGTCCTAAATAACTTGTCCTGTGAATGTTGTGCCTAGGACACAAGTGTCTATACAGACCTCATATTTACTGTTATATTTACTTCTATGAATTTTATGATTATTTCTTTTACATTTAAATATATGATAAAATTATAGTTAATTATTTAACTGGCATAATGCAGTAGTCAACTTGTTTATTTTGCATGTGGCTAACCAATTGCCTCATACATAGTTAGTCACAAAATCAGTAGATTATTTTTTTTAAAGAATTTTTTCATTTTTTTTTTCTTGTTTCAGAACTTTTGTTTGTTTATTTTTATGGCCGGCTCAGCCTGCCCTGAGGGCAGGGCTGGCACAACATGTGGTGCCGAGGATCGAACCACGGTCCCTGCAGCTGCCTAAGCTTTCTTAGGAGGCGCTTTAGACCACTGAGCCATCATGCCAGGCCCCAGTAGATTATTTTTTGCCATGATTAAACTGTTAGTTTTCCTGTTGAAAGTTAACTGACCATTAATGTAAATTTGTTTTCCTCCACTCTCAATTGCATTCCTATCCTATATCTATACATAGGCCACCATCACATTGCTGTTATTAATATAACATAGTAGTGAATTTTGAAATCCACATAAATGATTTTAAAACACAACTTTTTGCAAATTTCATCACTTATTCCAACATTTCTAGGCAAATTTGATGATAACCATTTGAATTTCAGCAATAAATGTTTTAAAATCTTATAGGAATTATGTTCAATAAGTAGGTCATAACTGAGAGAATCTTTCTCCTAACATCAAGCCATCTAACCTATGAACACAGGATGTCTTTTCATTTCTTTCTAAAAACATTTATCAGTATTTATTGTAAAACTTTTCATTACTTTGGTTAAATTTGTTTCTAAGTATTTCATTTTTTCAATGTTTTTAAGCAGTTTTTTTTCATAATTTGTTTTCTGACTATTGATTTCCAGTGTGGAGAAATATATGATTTCAAATTGATCTTATGTCTTAGAAACTTGCTTGACTCATTTACTATTTATAGCAGTATAGGGGGCATGATTTCTTGAGTTGTCTGTATAGTCATATCAAGAGAATTCTCAAAAACTGTTCATCATATTGTTTTGTTTTGTGAGGACATAAGGCAGTCAAGCATGTACAACTAATGAAATTCCATTGAAATTGGAAAATATTTATTAAAGTGTAATGGAATACATAAGATACAACAAAACACAATATGAAAAGAAATATTTATAAAATTTATTAGCAATATAGAATATGAATCTCCATTTTCTATGCCTGATAACTATATACAATATAATGACAATTGTTACTGTCTTACCATCTTGTTTTGAAATTTTGTATTATTGTTTTTGTTTTTTCTCTTTAAATTAAAAATACATTAAAATATAAATAAAATAAAACAGTTAAAATACCAAGAAGAAAAAAAATAAACTTGTGAAAAGGAAAATTATTTATAAGAGAATATGAAAAATCATTCTTATGACAGGTAAGACATTTTTAAATTATAGTACTTCAAATGAAAATTATAGTGAGACATTTTTTTAAAGTGGCAAGTTTAACAAAGAACCGAGTTTTGGATAATAATAAAAATAGGCCAATGTATTGGATAATGGCAGTCAGTAAGCTTTAAAAGAAAGTACTGGAGATTGAATTTTGACTTTGGCAATCATTCATAAAATGAGAGAACCACCAGCTGTTAAATAGCAGCTTGAAGCCATTGCTACAAAGAAGAAATTGAATAGGTAAGCATTCTCAGTACAGAGACACAAACACAGAAAGGAAGAAGAAAAAGAAAAGAAAGGAAGAACAACCTAATTGAGTTGATCAACAAAATGGGTAAATAAATGTCTCACTTTTAAAATAATATAACACTATGTAGTGGTGGAAGTAATTTAAGCTGTACCTATACTCACCTGTGGAATGATTCTTGAATATTCCATTAAGAAAAAAAAAGTTACTGAAGAATAAACAATAATTTTTAAAATGTTCAGAGTAGCAGAATGAAAAGCTGTAATTTAAGGGTACATAAGTACAATATAAAAACACAGTGAAAAACACAAGAATCATAAACACAAACTTCCATAAAATCAATGATTCTTGGAGCTGGCTGTGAAATATCCTAAGAAGGCATTCAACAAAGATTTTGAGATGTTTGTGAAGCTCTTTTTTTAAGTTTTTCAATGATTTTGATATTTAAAGAAATTTTAAATTTTATTTATGTAAAACTTATGTGTTCATATATCTCAAATACATTTGATAAATGAAATTTGTTAGAGCTATTAAAAATTAATAAAATGGATCCTATCTTATAAAGCAAAATTTGACATAACCACAATGTGGAGAAAACATTGCATCATTAATATTGTTTGTGGAGCCTCAATCTTCCAAGCCCTTGACAAGGATGTAAGAGTGAAGCATCAGACTACTGTGTTAGAATGTTACTGCTCAAGGGTTGAAGACAGAAGACAGCTATGCACAAAAAATAAATCCAAAAGTTCTTGCAGTTTTTTTGTCTCTTCTAACAACTGTTAAAGGCAAGTGGTCTTGAAAGTTCAATGTTGCCTGGGTAGATAGCTCATCAGTCTAAGCTCCTACCTGACAAAGGCAAGGACCTGAGTTTCATCCCTGGTCATGTGTGCCTTGCTGTCCCAGGATCCCGGTCATGGTGGCACACGCCTATAATTCCAGTGCTGAACAGGAGGATTACTACACGTCTGAACTGCCTAGTGAGACCCTATAGCAAATAAATACATGAGAAAAAATTTTAAGAGAAAGTACAAAGTTATGTGTGTAGTGGAAGGAAAGAGGGTGACCTATATTGATGTCATGTGAAACTCAGTCAAGACTCTGTACCTATCATCTTTGTTTGTTTCTTTGCTTTTCTTTTTTCTTTTCTCTTCTCTTCTCTTCTCTTCTCTTCTCTTCTCTTCTCTTCTCTTCTCTTCTCTTCTCTTCTCTTCTCTTCTCCTTTCCTCTCCTCTCCCCTCCCCTCTCCTTCCCTCCCCTCTCCTCCCCTCCTCTTCCTTTCCCTTCTCTTCTTTTCCTCTTTCCTTTTTATTTCTTTCTTTTTCTATTTATCTGTTCTGACTGTTCTAGCTAAACCTTTCTTATAACATTGACTACAAATGACAGTAAGAGTAACTCAGTTATTCATGCTCCTCATCTAAAAGGAAAGTACCTTCTCCACATATGCTGAAGTAGAGTCTTAGGTCAAGAAAGAAGTCAAAAAGTGATCTAGACCCGAAGGTGTTATATATTTAGTGTTTTACCTGATCTATAAAAACTATTCTCCAAACGCATAATCAATGAGATGCATCTTGAGAAAATAAAATGCCTATCCTAGCAAAAGAAAATGGTTCAAAATAAAAATTTCGTTCTCAAAGTGCTAACACCAAACTTGCATAGGTTTTAAGCGTGTCAGCTATTCCAATTGATTGCATAGAAAGAAGAACATTTGGACATCCATGCCATCAAGTTTTATCACAAAAATGCTGGCAATATATATGCAGCTCTCATATTTTCCATAGGCTTAAAAGTATTTATCTTATAGTACACTATGCTTGATTTCAATGTGTATATTTTGTTGTTTTTGACACTTTTTGTACCAACTTGTATTATCGACAAATATATATTGGTTTAGATTTTGCTTTTTCTCGGGGGGGGGGGGG
>PVJA010000215.1:0-15060 GCA_004027025.1 Myocastor coypus | reverse complement strand
GCATAAATTTTTACTACTGTTGATTCAGCTCTTCACTCCCCAAAAAGAATGTGCTAAAAGAAAGGAATAATTAAGTACCTCCCTGTCTGAACAGATGTTGTTACAGAACTTTGAGCAGCTATTCTTGCTAATTTAACTTTCTCCCCTCGAATGTTTTAGTGACAATGCTTTGTTGTTTTCATGATTCTGTTCCATATTTATTGTCTCCATCTCTGAATTGATTAAATGATAATTTATGACGTTTGAGTTTTTTTATTTTTTAAAGAGAGTATAAAATAGTACTAAAACAGTAAAATTACAGATGGTACATAATTTCACTTAACAAAATTATATGACTGTCACAGTATTTGTTGGAATTCATAGTATTGTCTTCTAACAAGTAGTTCCTATTACTATTTAGTTCATAATACTTAATAATACACAACTACTTCTACAAGTAGCTCATAATATCAGATATATGCGTGTAAAATAAAAAAAACAGAAAAGAAAGAAATATGTAATAAATTTACTGTAGAAAAAGGAGAAACAATTGAAGAAAGGACATAAAACAAATTAAGTATTAACTGCTCCTTTCCATAGAGCAGCAGAAATCTGTAATACATTTGACCAAACTATCTTGTTTACATGAATAAATATATATGTTTGCATCACTATCTCTCTCATCTCAATTAACTCAGTAATTCCTTCCTTTTGGACAGATTCATGCCTTTCCCTGGTATATATTATGCCCTTTATGCTTCATTTTCACTGTCAAGATCTCACGATAGGGAGGAAACATGATGTTTGCATATGTGGGTCTCATTTATTTCACTTAATTGTTGGACCCAAGTGGGCATTTCCACCCTCTCATCGAGACCATAACTTCTCCATACAGACCCCAAGCCTGCTATGAGTGTGGAACCTTCTGCCTGCTCACCACACAACAAACTCTGCAAGCAGACCCAAGGCCCTGTGGTAGGGGGAGCTTCCACACACTCACCAGACTTCATCCATCAGACAGGCTTCCTGTGGAACCCTGCACTAAAACTTGCTGCAGAGAGGCTGGGGGCCAGACCCACCCGGCTAGCCCAAGAGTTGAACGTCTTGCCAGAGGAACAAAGCAGTTTATTTCCATGAGATGCGTCAGGAAGAAGCTGAGCACAGCAGCCAGACCCAGCCAGGCACATCTGGAAGATTTCAAAATTGGTAGATCCAGACTGGGTAAGCTGAGACACTTCACTATACCCAGATCTATGAGAGGGTCTTCTCTTTTTCTCTCTTGATTAATAGAGGAAGCAATAGGCAGCTGGATGAATTAGTCTGCCTGGAAGACCCCAGGTACATCAAGAGCAGGTGACCAGACAAAACATGGGGTACTAAATTGAATACAAATCTCCAAGATATAATGTTGGGTCTCACTGTTTAAACAGCAAGCCCATTGGTTATGAAAGCCTGTCAACTGCTAAATATCACTACCCATTATTAGTGTTCCTAACTGTAGTTCTATAAATGCAAAACTATTACTGTCTTAATCATATAATAATCTTTTTGGGTAAGAATTCCACTAAGTGCTAAGGGCATAACTACAGCAAAGTTCTAAACAAAAGGTGAGAGGACAGTGATATACAAAACAGCAAAGAGCAGGAGCAAAGTGCAGTTTCAGGCCCTCAGGACACCCAGAAAAAAATGCAGGAAACACTAGCAAAGAAGAAACTGGGAATGACACAGCTGAAACCTCTGAATTAATAGCATCTGAAGTAAAGAAATGACTGCAGAAAGGTAGAAAGGAAATCAGATCAGAAATTATATCCAAAGTAAAAAAGAAAGAATAACTATAATGAAAGAATTAAAAAGTGCTTCTAAAGAAGAAACTGATAAAAACTTAGAGAACATTAGAAAAACAATGGAATCCTTCAATGAACCATACAGGAAAGTGTAGAGATTAGAGACTAGCATCTTAAAGAAGCAAAGAACAATAAGACAAGTTTAGGGTGGGTTGTAATCTCTTACTTAGGGATCTTAGAAGACTAGGATCTAAAAAAGGTGTAACAGCTTAATCCTGATTGATATCTCCACCCTTACTTAAGACGTTGGTGATCACCTCTCCTCCCTGTAAATCTTCTATTGTGTGACCTAAATAAAAAGGAGATGCTTTTAGAGTTCTAGGCTCACTTCGAGAGAGACAGATCTCAGTGAGTCCTCTGAGCTACCTTCATTGGGTCTTCTCGTCATTTCTTTTGGCACTGACATAGAACATTACAACAAGTGGCACACAACGTGGGGCACGGAAGGAGACCAGGGGTGAGTTAAGAGAGGCCTGACCAAGTGGGAAAAGTACGCCCCGAGTAGGCGAGACCACCATCAATAGTTCAAAATAATGGGAAATTCTGCTTCAGTAGAAAAAAAGAATGTCCATCTTATAGAGACATTAGTCAAAGGAACGGGGGTAAAAGGTGAAACCAAAGAATTTCAAAGAGTTATTTTTCCTTATAAAAAGGCATTGTTGTTGGTTTCAGCCTAAGGGAAAAATTGCTCTAAACTTAAAAGTTTGGAAGCAAGTTATGAAATCTCTGCGTAGAGCACAACAACGAGGAGAAACTATACCTTTAAATGTGTGATCTTTGTGTAACCTTATTTCCTTGGCTTTGGAGCCCCTGCAGTCTGACTCTGAGGAATTCAGTCTACAGCCAATTCCTCAGACTCAGGAAGGCAGTCTTGTAAGGAGTTCAATTGATGAGGACAGTATGGATCATGAAAGCAGCACCACATCTCTTAATTTTTCCTTGTTGGATAAAGAATTTAAATCAAAGAACCAGAGAGTAAAGCAAACATTTTTGGCTCATCAGCCTCTGTCCTCCGATTCTGAGGACTTTTCGGATGTTCAGGGGAATGGGTTGGAGAAAGAGGCAGATAACCAGGAGTTATCCCATCAAATGGAACATTTGACACAAATGGTATCCAAATTAGTGGAGCGATTAGATGTTTCAAGTCCACCTTCAATGTTTGCCAAATTTCAACCTCTGCCTCCTCCCGGAACTAATCCCTCAGCTCCTCCATATGCGCACAAGCAACCTGTCTTAAGGGGTGCAGTGACTCAAGCTGTATTAGAAGGAAGGAACCATGGAGACCCAGAGGCTTACAAAACTCCGCTGGGAGTTTGCCCTATTGAGGTTCAGCAACACGCTCCAAATGAACAACAACCAAATGGTTATGTACAGTGGGATTATCGACCTTTGGCTTTTCAGACCATCAAAGAATTGAAGCAAGCTGTTATGTCTTATGGAACACAATCTAATTATGTTGTCAGCCTCTTACAAGGATTGGCAGATGAACATAGGCTTATTCCTCATGATCGGGAAGTATTGCACTGTACTATTTTGGAACCAGGACAGTATCTCCAATTCCGCACCTAGTGGAAAGATGAGGCAGAAACCCAGGATACGATAAATAGAGGACAAAATCCGCCTGTTGCTATAACAGCAGATGAGCTTACTGGCTCAAGCGCATGGTTTGGTAGTCCAGCTCAACTTCAATATGATGATATGACCATTGTGCAGACGCGTTTATGTTGTCTCAGAGCATGGGGAAAGGTTAAAAAAACGGGGGAAGCTCAAAAGTCATTTACTAAAGTAATACAGTCTCAAAATGAACCTTTTGTTGATTTTATCTCTCAACTCAAGGAGGCAATTGATAAAACAATCAGACAACCTGATCTTCAGGAAATGTTGTTACAAACTTTGTCTTATGAAAATGCTAACTCACGATGCCAAAGGGTTATACACCCATTAAAGGCTCAAGGTGCCTCATTAGAGGAATATATTAAGGCTTGTGCAGATATTGGTTCTGAGCCCAATAAAGCTAATTTATTGGCCGCCGCTTTATAAACTTCATATAAACAAAATCTTACTAAATGTTTTAATTGTGGCAAAATAGGGCATGTGAAAAGGGATTGTAAAAAGAAAAGAAAAAAGGGTAAAGATAACACTAAGCCACCAGGGCTGTGTCCAAAATGTAAAAGAGGAAGACACTGGGCAAATGAATGTCCCTCCAAATTTGATAAAGATGGTCAACCTTTACAACAGTCAGGAAACTGGACAATGGGCCCTCTTCCTCTGGGCCCAGAGACAAACAATACAGGGTATCAGCAGTTTCCTTTCAACAACCCCATAATCACCCAAAACTAAGGGTCTCAGATCTTTTTCATGCCACACCAGGAAGCGCAGCCTTAGACATTGTAGCTACAAAAAAATCAGTTTTTGCAACCCACTTAAGGAGTATATAGAATTCATACTTATATTTTTGGTTCCATACCCAAAGATACTGTTGGTTTGATTATTGGGAGAAGTAGCCTTACTAGCAAAGATGTCATTGTACAATTAGAAATCATCGATAGTGATTATGAAGGAGAAATTCTTGTGATGCTGTCTACCTCTATACCCTTTTAGGTAGTAAGTAAACAGAGGTTTGCTCAGTTACTACTGCTACCTTATATAAAAGATAATAGCATGCCAGGGAAAAGAAAAGGAGGATTTGGAAGCACTGATTTTTCGGTATGGTGGCAAACACTTCGGGGACAAAGGCTCCAGTTATATATAACTATTCAGGGTTTGGTTTTTAAAGGGTTAGCAGACACTGGAGCTGATGTTTCTATTATATCCTCAAAGGAATGGCCTTGTCAGTGGCCTAAGATATCTGTTTCTGTCACAGTTTCAGGAGTAGGAACCATGACTAATGTTCAACAAAGTCAAAATATGTTGGCCTGTATTGGGCCAGATGGCCAAAGAGGAAATTAACAACCCTATGTGGCAGACATTGCAATGAACTTGTGGGTGTATGATCTACTTTCTCAGTGGGGAGCTTCTTTACAGATTCCCCACAGTTTCCCAGGAGACAAACACCCTTGCCTTAAATTTAAATATTAGAGTAGTGACCATTGCTCCGAGCTTCGCCCTCCCCCTTAAGTGGTTAACAAAACAGCCTATTTGGGTGGAGCAATGGCCTTTAACAAAAGAGAAGCTTTAGGCTCTTGAAAAAATAATTAAACAATTATTAAAGGAGGACAGAATAGAAGCTTCAGTAAGGCCCCGGAATTCCCCAGTATTTGTCATTAAAAAGGAGTCAGGTAAATGGCGATTAATTACAGATTTAAGAAAGATTAATGCTGTTATTCAGCCATTGGGTGTGTTGCAGCCTGGCCTGCCACAACCTAGTATAATTCCCAAAGACTGGTTTTTAACCATTATTGATTTAAAGGATTGCTTTTATACTATTCCCTTTCAGCCTCAAGATAGAGAAACATTTGCTTTTACGATCCCCTCCTTAAATAATAACAAACCTAATCCCAGGTATCAATGGAAAGTCTTGCCTCAGGGAATGTTAAATAATCCAACCCTTTGTCAGCTTTATGTGAACCAACCTCTGGAAAAGTTAAGATGTTTATTTCCCTTAGCATTAATCTTACACTATATGGATGATTTATTGTCTGCCCCTTCTGACAAAACTAAATTAAAACAACTTGTTACTAAGGCTGACTCAGTCTTAGGAAAAAATGCATTAATTATAGCCAAAGAAAAAATACAAGAACAACCACCCTTTGAATACCTACGTAATAAATTAGATCAAACCTGTGTCTGGCCTCAAAAGGTTCAGTTACAGCTAGATTGCCTATACACTTTAAGTGATTTCCAAAAATTGCTGGGAGACATTAATTGGCTTAGGCCTTCTTTAGGAATTCCCACCTATGCCCTGCAAAACTTATTTCTTACATACAAGGGGACCCTGCCTTAGACAGTCCCCAATCTTTAAGTACTTTAGCTGAAAAGGAACTTTTACAGATTGAACAAATTATGCAAGCTGCTTATTTAAATAGAATTGATCCTAATCAACCGGTTGTACTAGTTGTTTCCCCATCACAATACTCACCTACAGGAATCTTTTGGCAGAAAGAGCATATTTTAGAATGGCTATTTTTGCCTAATAAAGAGTAGAAAAGGTTATCCACTTATCTAGATAAAATTTGTAGAATTATTACTAAAGGTAGGTTAAGACTTTGCCATCTTATTGGCACAGATCCCCAACAAATTATAGTGTCACTTACTCAACAAGAAATTCTATGTCAGTATAAACTTTCAAATGAATGGCAACTTCCTTTACAAGACTTTTTGGGTGACATTCACAATAATTTTCCCAAAAATAAACGCCTTCAATTTCTTAAAAGAACCCAATGGATATTACCTTCTGTTCTTAAAATTAAATGTATTCTTAAAGCAGCTACATTTTTTACAGATGCCAATAAACTTGGCATGGCAGGATATACAGGTCCTAGAACTAGCATCGAACAAACTCCTTTTCACTCTCTTCAAAAGGCAGAGTTACCTGCCATTATTATGTTCCTTCAAGAAAATCCTGTAACTGATTTCAGTATGCTGAACATACAGTAAAAGAAATAGAAACTGCCACCTTAATTGCAGAGGGTTCAGAATTGATACAGTTATTCTCTACACTTCAGCTTCTTATCAGGAATAGAAATCAGTCTCTTTTCATTACGCATATTAGAGCTCATACTGCATTGCCTGGTCCTATGTCAGCAGGAAATAAACAATAGATTGGTTACTTGTAGGTAATGTTCAAGCTGTCATGGATTTCCATGCTTCCACTCATACTAATAAACAAGGGCTTATCCATAAATTTAATATCTCACACAAATAGGCACAACATATCTTAAACTTTTGCCCACAATGCAGTGCTCTACAAGGCCATCACTTTCCTCAAGGAGTAAATCCAAGAGGAAATGCAATCAGTTGTGGCAGATGGATATTACTCATATTTCTTCTTTTGGAAAGTTACAGTATGTTCATATGTCCATAGTCACATTTTCAGGTTTTCGATAGGCTACCCCTTTACCCAGCGAAAAGGGTCAATATGTCATACAATATTTGTTAGAAGCATTTAATGTGATGGGAGTCCCACATCAGATTAAAACTGATAATGCACCTGCTTATCTTAGTAAAGTTTCAAAAAACTTTTTTAAACATTGGAACACTAATCATATTACAGGTATTCCCTATAAACCCCAAGGTCAAGCAATTACAGAAAGAGCTAATAAGTTTAAAAGAGATACTTATTAAACAAAAAGGGGGGAATAGTATGGGAATACATATGAATACTCCTAGATTAATAATACAAAAAGCTTTATTCACATTAAATTTCTTAAATTGGCTGCCAGGTGGATTTTCTGCTGCAGATCGTCACTGGACAAAGGAAGTGAGCATTCCTTTGAAACAGCCTGTTTTCTTTCTAAATGATACTGATCAGTGGGTTCCAGGCATTATCTAGAGATGGGGAAGAGGTTTTGCTGTCATTACAGATACTGGAGAAGTAATTTGGGTACCAGCTCGATGAATAAAACCTAGAAAATGAGTAAGTGTAAACATTGTAGGATACTAAGAAAACAATTTGGAATAATTGGAACTAGGAGAAAGCCAGGGAGAGAAAACAAAATAGACATAAAAAATTAACTGCCTTATTGCAGTATCAAATCAAAATGTCTGATTTTCTTGGCTCCAAGAAGAGTTCAAAGACAATAAAGTTCATCTGCTATGGCTTTCAGAAGCAAGTATTCTCAGTAAAATTCTAGAAAATAGAATACAGCAAATTATTAAGAAGATTATGCACCATGGCAAGGTAGGATTCATCCCAGGGAGGCAAGGATGATTCAACGTATGGAAATCTATAAATGTAATACACTATATCAATAGAGCCAAACGCAAAAACCACATAATCATCTCAATTGATGCAGAAAAGGCTTTTGAAAAAATCCAACACTCATTGATGTTCAGAGTTCTACAGAAAATTGGAATAGATGTCCTCTACCTCAATCTGATAAAAGCCATCTATGACAATCCAATGGCTAACATAATTCTAAATGTGAAAAAACTCAAGTCTTTTCTTCACAGATCTGGTACAAGACAAGGATGTCCTCTCTCTGCACTCCTATTCAATCTAGTTCTGGAAGCATTAGCTAGATTCATTAGACAAGATAGAAATAAAAGGAATAAGATTAGGTGAAGAAGAGGTTAGAGTATCATCTGCATATGATATGACAGTCTACTTGGATTAATCTAGTTGCATCCATTTACCAACACACAACTCAAATTTGTCCAGTTTCAAAGCTGAATAATATATCGCTATGAAAAAATATCACATCTTTCCTCAGTTGATTGACATTTGTGTTGTTTCCAAGATTTAGCTATCACAAATCTACTGTTATAAACCTAGGTGCCTATGCGTATTACTGTGGTTTGATGAGTAGAATTCTTCTGGGAAAATATTCAGGATGTTTGAAAGATATGTACAATCCCAGATTTTGAAGGAATACCCACACTAACTTCCACAATGGTTGTAGCAGTCTGCACTCCCATTAACAGTGTGGAAATTTTCTGTTTTCTCCACAGCCCCTCCAGCATGTGTTATTGGCTGATTCTGATGTTAGCCTTTCTTTCAGTGTTGCTTTAATTTAAATTTCATAAATGATCAATGATATTTCATATTTTTTCATATATTTAATCGCCATAATATATTCTGTCTATATACTCCTCAAGAAGACTTAATTTTTCTGTTTTAATGTTTAAATCTTTGATTAATTTTAACTGTAATTTATTGCAGTGGCAGACATGAGCCTAGTCTTTAACATGTACAAAGCTAGTTTTCCCAGCAAAATTCATTAAAAAGGTTATCTTTCTTCCAGTGAATATACTTGGCCCCTTTGTCAAAATAATGTGGCTAAGTGTCTTTGTCATTGTGTCTGCGTCTTCTAATTTGTTCATTTTATCCTCAGGTTGTCTATGTTTCAGTACCATGCAGATTATATCACAGTAGCCTCATAATATAATTTCGGGTCAGAGATTGTGATACCTCCTATCTTTCATTTTCTTCCTAGGACTTCTTATGTATTCTGAGTCTCTTCTAGATACAAATGAATTTCAAGAAAGTTTTCTCTATCTCTGTGAAGTATACTATTGGTATTTTAACTGAGATTGCACTGAATGTGTATAACAATTTTGGTAGTATGGCCAGTTTCAAAACGTTGATGATTCATATCCAGGAGTATGAAATACCATTCCATTTTCTCAGAGTACCATAATTTTCACTATACAGATCATTTACTTCCTTTGTGATACTGACTTGTAATGTTTCATTTTTTTTGATGCTATTGTGAAAGATAGGATTTCCCTATTTCTCTCTCAGTACATTCATTGTTTTTGTACAGAAATGCTACTAATTTTGAGGTTTAATATATCGTACTATGCATTGAATTTGATTATTAAATTTACAAGGCTCTTGGTGGAGCTTTTGAGGGCCTCTATGCAGAGTATCATGTCATCTGCAAATAATAATAATCACACTTCTTTTTCAACCCTTATTCCTTTTATTTCTTTCTCTTTTGTAGGTGTTCTGGTTAATGTTTCCAGAACTACATTGAATAGAAGTAGAACAGTAGATATTGTGGCCTTCTTTCTGATTTTAAAATGAAGACTTCCACTTTTTGCCCATTTGGTATGATGTGAGCTACTGGTTTCTCATAGATACTATTTTATCAGGTTGAGATACAGACTATTCCAATTCTCTCAAATTTTTATCAAGGATTAGTGATGAACTTCATCAAAAGTTTGTTCTGCATCTACTGAGATGATCGTGTTTTGTTCTTGACTATATTGATGTAGCGTATTACATTTATGTGTTGGCATATGTTTAACCACCGCTAAATTCCTCAGATGAATCCCAGTTGGTTATGGTGCATAATCTTGACTATTTGCTGAATTTTGTTTACTATTATTTTATTAAGGATTTTTGTACCTGTACTTATTCGAGAGATTGCCCTATCATTCTCTTTTTTTGTTCAGTCTTTCTCTGGTTTTGGAGTCAGAGTAATACTTACCTCCAGGAACAAAATTGGAAACATTGGTTCCATTTCAATCTCACTGAAAAGTTTGAGAAAAATTAGCATAAAAATCTTTTCTAAATTTCTTGTAAAATTCAGCTGTGGATCCCTTGGAATGTGGGCCTTTCTTAGTTGACAAGTTCTTTATAGTAGCATAGAGATAAGAATGAAGGCTAGTTGGTGTCTAGATGTGGTGAGACATGAACTGGAGCCCGGGGAGGGCTGCCTTCCGATCTTTCCGGGATTGGAAAGCTGAGGCTTGGAGTAGGCAGGTGGTGGCTCCTCCTGCGGGTGCCCTGTCCTTGAATTATAGGTGGCTCCTCCTGCGGGTGCCCTGTCCTTGAATTATAGACAGAGCCCAGAGAGGGCTGCCTTCTGTTGCCTCAGATTACCAGAAAGCTGGGGCTCAAGGTTGCAGATGGCGGCTCTCCCCATGGATGTCCTGCTCATTGTTGATCTGCTATGTGACACCAATGGTTGACTCCTCCCCTGGTTAAAGTATTATTTGTTAGCATTTCCATGAGCTACGTGTCTAGAATCACATGTGTGAGCTACGTGTCTGGAATATGCTGTATCTATTAAAGCAGTGACGTATACTCCTTAGCCATTTTTTTTTTTTTTTTTTTTTTTGTAGGACCAGGGTTCGAACTCACGATCTTGCACTTGCCCAGCAGGCGCTTGTGCCTCAGAGCTATCTCCCTAGCCCCTCCTTAGCCATTTTTTTTTTAATGCTAAATAAAAAGAAGAGCCTTCTGAGGCTCTGAGCTCACTGAGGAAGAGAAATCTCAGTGAATGAGTCCTCTGAAGCTACATTCATTGAGTCTTCTTGTCGTTTCTTTTGGCACCAGATCGAAAATCATACAACAGTTCTTTATTACATGTTCAATTTCACTTCCCGTTATTGGGTCATTCAGCTTTGACATTTCATATATATCTAGAAAACTGTCTATTTTCTCTGTTTTCTATCCTCTGAGACTAAAGATTTTCAACATAGATACTGATAGTCTTCTGAAATTATATGGGGTCTGTAGTGATATCCTTTTCATTCCTTATTGCAATAATTTGAGTTTTTCCTTTCCTTTGTTTAAAAGTAGGTTGGCTTAGGGTTTATCCATTTTATTTATTCTTTCAAAGAACTAATTTGTTGAATCATTTATTCCTTATTGTTTTCATCATCTCCTTTGCATTAATTTCTGCTCCAGGTTTTATAACTTCCTGCATTCTTTAATCTTTGGGCTTGATTTGTTCTTTTTCTAGGAGCTTGGGGTACTGTATAAGATTATTTTTTGGAGATTGTTCTGTTTTCCTAATGTGCTAATTTACCACTAAAAGTTTTTCTCTCAAGACAGTTTTTATTGTATTCCACAGGTTTAAGTAAATCGTATCTGCATTTTCATTTGATTGTAAATATTTTTCTGTTTGTTCTGTAATTTCGTCTGTGATCCACTGGTTGTTTAGGCGGTTGTTATTTGATTTCCATGGGTTTATGATGTTTCTGTGGTTTATTTTGTCAATAATTTGCAATTTTGTGGCACTGCAGTCAGACAGTTTGCATGTGATTTTGTCGTTGCTGGTTAAAACACTCTGTAGATGTCTTCTATGTCCCTTTTCTTCTCTGCTGATTTTTGGCCTAGTTGATCTATCTCTTTTGACAGTTAATTACAACTATATTGTTGCTCATATGATTTTCATGTCTGTTAATATTTGTTCTCTGTAGGTGGTTGCTCCTACATTAGTTCATATTTAATTGTTATCTTGTAGTTTTCTCTTAACAAGTATGTAGTTAGCTTTTTCTAACTTCAAAAGATTTTTCTTTGAAGTTGATATTGTAAAAATCTGAATACCTCCCCCTGCTATTTTCTGGTTTCCTGTGGCATGGAGAACTGTTCTTCATCCTTTCATTTTTTTGTCTGTGAATTTACTTTTGAGTTAAATGTGTTTCTTGTGTGTAGAATACTGTTGGATTTTGTTTCATACTCTACTCTGCCAGTCTATTTCTTTTGATTGGTGAATTGAGACTACTTACATTGATGGTCATAACTAATACATACTGGCTTATCATTGTCATGTTATTTTCCTGTCATGGGTTCAGTTCATTTCCCCTCTTTTTAATTACTTGTTCTGTTTGATGGTTTGTTTCTATTATTCTTAAAGCTGTGGTAGTTTCTCTCTTTATAAAATATCTGTCATTATGCTTTGTATGGTTGGTTTGGTGGTCATATATTTCTTCAACTGTTTTTGTCATGGAAGAATCCTATCTTGCCATTGAATTTGATAGGTTTTCAGAGTACATCAATTTGGGTGGGAATTTTTTTTCTTTCAGGGTCTAAAATACTTAAAGCTCTTCTTGGTTTGATGAGAAATCTGCCATAATTCTGATAAACTTTCCAGTGTAGGTGATCTGTTTCTTTTCTCAAGCAGCATTTAATGTTCTATTCTTTTGCTGAATTTCTGAGATCTTGATTATTATGTGCCCAATTATAGATTTATTTTGATTATAACTGTTTGTAGTTCTACATGCCTAATTTACTGATATCAGATTATTATTTTCACGTTTGAGACATTTTTAACTAGTACTTCGACAAATAATCTTTATGTCCCTTGTGCTGTCTCTTGGTGTTATACTGGTACCTGTCATTCTTATATTTTTGTGTGTGCTGTCTTGTAGTTGGTGAATTGTTATTTCTTTGCACCTTGTCAGTTTTAAGAGATCTTTCATTTCACATTTATTAGCTGAGATCTGAAAATCTATCTTCAGTATTCAAGTGGCTTTGCCAGCTTTCAGTAGAATGATAAATTTCTGGATTTTTAAAAATCTGTATCATGCATTCTCATTCTTTTCTGTATTGTTAATTCAGTGTTTCCATCATTTCTCCATTCTCTATTTTTTATCTATGTCTTCTATTATGATTGTTGTCATTTATTTCTTGAACTGAGAGGTTATTTCTCATCTTATTTTTTCTTTAGCCTGATGGACTTTTTCTTTCTTTCAGTTTCTATCATCTCAGAAGTTTCAGGGGCCGGCTGGATGGCTCAGGCAGCTGCGAGGACTGAGGTTCCATCTCTGGCTCACATGCTGTGCCAGCCCTGCCCTCAGGGCAAGCTGAGCCAGGCATTAAATAAATAAACAAACAAACAAACAAATATTTAAAAAAAAGAAGTTTCAGGTGTGTGATTTCCAAGTTCTTGAATGTCCTCTCTTGGATTTGTTCTGGGTAGTCTGGAGGATTAAGATTGCATTTTGCTCCTTCATTTTGACATTTTTTTAAATTGTCAATTTCTTCGTTTATTCTCATAATACGTTTTTTAAACATATGACAACACATATGTTATAGATTTTCAAAACTAGAGTAATTATCAATCGTTGATATGTTATCTATTTTTATCTTTAAATCTCTTGCTCACAGATATAGTTACATAAGTTTACTTTGTTTTAACTGCAAAAAGAAAAGGCTTTATTGCACTGTCAAATGACAAGGAGACTAGGAGCAAAAAAGAGCTTGAATCTACCTTTCCCACCTAGCAGAGGGAGACTGTAAAGGGGAGAAGCTGCTGCTTTGTTTTCTGTCTGTTTTTTTGTTTTTGATTTTAGGAAAGATAAAGGCTTTACTTTTTATGTCTTAAAAAGATTTGATATTTCTGAATTTAGTTTAAATTATAGCACATTTCCAAAAAGGGAACCTTTTGCACAAGAAGCTTGAATAAAATCATACCGAGATAATCAAAAATGAAATTGTCCAAAACTAACCGTAAAGAAAAATGATCACTGAAGCATTTATATAAAAATACTTATGGAAGAACAAAATTAAATAGCTTTTTATTCTACATTAGAAAAAAAGAGTAAGTGTGTAAGAAACTAGACTAATTCAAAGAACTGAAGGAGAAAAACAAAAAGATCTATTTGTGTGTAAAAGACAAGGAAGAAGTAATATAAAGTCAATGGAAAATGGAAATATACATTTTACAGTTTCTAATACTAGCAGGAAATATCATATCATCATTTTGATATTTTTATAGCTCCCCAAAATCATACAGAATAGCAGTGGTGCAAGAGTGGTGGGGCACTAGTCATTAGGGTTTCAGCTACAGTGAGGTACAATGTAGTCCTCACCAAGGCTCTCACTACTAGTAGGGGCCACTGGCTCATCTCTATTATGAGGCTTTTTAGTTTTCTGTCTGTATCTAGCGGCTTTTATCCCATAACATTATAAGGAAATACAGATGGCTGTTTAGTCATCCCAAATAATTTCAGTTCTCATGTAAGATATTTATTTAGACAAATACAGCCTTTGAAGTAATTTTAGAAACATATCATGGATTTTGGAAAGACACTCATTGCTGTACTAACTTTTTTGTACATGACCTGATTTATATATGCATTTCAGTTGTCCATATTTTACAGATGACAATTCTAATGTATAGAGAATCTCAACAACTTGACCACAAATATATATGGCAGTGAATTGATAAATAAACTCTGTCACAGTCCAGAAAATAGCTGGTAATAGTGCTCAGATAATTAAAGGAAGTTAATGAGGGTCTTGAACTGTTGGTATGTTAAGTCAGTACCTCCTTAAGAATTAACTATTTACAAATTTAATTTAACAAATAAGCCAAGGGATGACATTTGTACCTGAAGAATCATATTTTTGAAAGAGAAGATTATTTCACATTACATAAAATGCGAATAGAAGCAACCTACATTTCAGTGTGGAAAGTAAGAATTTCTTGGCATCTATGTAGTACACAGAGATAGCATTTGTCACTGGACATGACTGAGTTCTGATAACAGAGAAAAAGATGGGAAATAATAGCATTTTTTTAAACTTTCTTTTTGTTATTTGAAGAACTGAAACACAGCTTGGTATGTGTGTGCCAAGGAAGATAATTTATTTGCAATGCTGTGAATTGCTTTCCATTTCACTTGCTTTTTGTGACCAACAGTTACATCTGAAAAATTCATTTTGAAGGCAATAATTAGTACCAATATTAATTCATATATGTATATGAATTCATCATTATATTATCTGATTTACTGAATTATTTGTATGTGGTTTAGAAAACTTATTTAAAAATGTAACTTGAGATCATTCTAATAATTATTTAAGATAAATTTTGAGAGATAAGACCGAATGTCCTCA
>PVJA010000214.1:143071-206277 GCA_004027025.1 Myocastor coypus | reverse complement strand
AAAAAAAAAAAAAAAAAAAAAAAAAAAAAAAAAAAAAAAAAAAAAAAAAAAAAAAAAAAGATTATAAATAAATAATGTGTTCTGTTTTAACAGACCCTATTTAATCATAATTTCTTCTCTTCTAGGCAGATGCAATAGAACATCCCAGCATGTGGGAACTTACTACAAGAGTCTGAGCCCAGCTTGGAAAATTTAGTGACAGTAAGACCCTGCCTCAAACTAAAACAAAAAGGATTGAAGATATAGCTCAGTGCAAAGGCCTTGGGTTCAAAAAGAAAAAGAATGAATGAATTTACTACCCTTTGGCAGTGGTCAGGTGACTTAATATCTGAGAAGAGTGAGATTCTGAGTTACCATGAAAGTTAAAACTCAAGTTCCTGTGTGTGTGTGTGTGTGTGTGTGTGTGTGTGTGTGTGTGTGTGTAACTAACAAATACTGTTGCCTTGCTTATATTCTGATGATTCCCTCAAAAATCTTTAAGCTACATTCTATGTTGTGGGTTATTGGTTTGGTTTGCTTTGTTTGGTTCTGTAGTATCTGACCAGCAGTAGGCCCTATCTTCTGTGTTCTCCCACAGAATACCAAGAGCTGAATCATAGTCCCAGGACTGTTGCATTCCACTGGAGACAAACACAATGTTGTTGAGATAGAATTATTTCTGGAGGTTTGGCCAGTGAAAAACAGACTGTTTAGCTAGTCTATTACATCCTTAATAAAGGTAAATTCTTGCCTTTTTTTTTTTTTTTTGTGGAACCAAGGACTAAACTCAGGCCCTTGCACTTGCCGGGGAAGTGTTTATTCTACTGAGCTATCTCCCTAGCCCCCATGTTTCTCTTCTAAGGCTGTCAGAATGATTAAACAAATGGATCCCAGAGGTTGAGGCAAGAGGAAGGTCACTGTGAGTTTGAGATCAGCCTGGGCTACATAATGAGTTCAAGGCCAATGTGAACTACATGGTGAGATCCTGTCTCAGAAAAAAAAAAAAAAAGAGAGAGACCAACACCTACTAAAAGTACTACAATAAAGTATTATACCCAATTCTTAGCTTGCCAGTGTTTGCCTGGCAAGCACTAAGTTATGAGTTTAACTCAGTAAAAACAAACAAACAAAAAAATCTCATGTGGTTTTATGTGTCAATGTGGCTAACTAAGCCTTGGTACTCAGATATTTACATCACCTGGATATTTATGTGTAACTATTGTTCAGATGAGATTAAAGTAGGAGTCATCCAACTAGCTGAAGGCCTCAAAAACAAAAACAAAACAACCCTCCCCCCCAAAAAAAACCAGGAAATTCTGCTGGCAGAAGGGTTTCAGATTTCAGCTGCAACATCAGCTTTTTCCTAGATCTCCAACCAGCTGGTCTACCTGCAAGATGTCGGAGTTGCCAACCTCCACAATTATAATAGTTTCTCTGAAGAACTCTCGTACAGTTGGGGAATAGCATCCTCTAGGATCATCACTCCATCTTGTGTACCGTGGCTAGTGCTGAAACGATTTAAGTAATTGGTATCTGGATTATTAGCATCTTCTAGATATCTCTTTATGGGTCTGTAATCATGGCAGCTTCAATTTAACTTCAGATCTGATTAAGATTCCTAAGGCATGTGTCCCTAGAGAAAGGCCACAGAATCTGAATTGCTTTTTATGGTATAATCTCTGAGGATACATTGCATTCACTTTTGCTATATTCTGTTATGTAACACAGTGACAACGTTCCACTCAGGTTCCAGAGGAAAGTCTAGAACTTCATCTTTGAATGGATGAATATTAATGTCACATTTTGTTGTAGTTTAGGGTTTCTGCAAGACAAACAATATAGTACAGGACATGTTTTATAACATTTTATAGTGAATCACTCAACAATCATATATAAGAAGCACAGGAAATGTACCCACATAACACCATCTGAGGGCCTAGATCCTAATATCCTGCATGAGTCTAGCTGAAAATCTAGCGCTCATAAGAATACCTCCCACAAGTCCAACTGGAGGCATACAGCCCATAACAACGTTTCATGCAGGCCCACTTCATGGATCTGTCGTGGAAAGGCCCAAGCTTCTTCCAGTGGTAGAAGCTACGAAGTCCATGCTGGCAGAATAAAGAATCTGTTCTAGCAAGCTGAGTGATCTGAACTGGAGCCAGGGAGCAATCCTCAAGGTAAGCATCAGAGCTCCCCAAAAAGTACCACAGCTATCCTCAACAACAGTGAGATCCGGAGTTCCTCCAGCAATGAGGAAAGCCAAGTTTTCCATCAGGAAAGCCAAAGGGACAAGCTTCTTCTTAAGGCTGAGCAGTGCACCATTTTCTGCTCCAGAACCAGGAAGTGACACTCAGGATGAGGACCAAAGCTTCTCAAAAGCTCACTGGGAAAGTCAGCATGACAAGGTTCTCAGAACAGCCTAAGAGAACTAACAGCTTTCAACAGCTCCAACAGCTTCTCCAAACAGCTTCTCTTTACAGTGTTTCAGCAGCTTCTCCTGTTCTGTCTTTATGCTGCTGGCAACAAACTTCAGGTAGGCCTCTGGCACCCAGCATCATGCTAGTTTAATTCATCTGTGTATAATAAGTTGACTGCCAGTTAGAAATCCATTACCATTGTAAAAAGAGCATGTGAGAAAAAAATAGATTAGTGTAGTTATATTTGGAAAATACCACTTGCCTCACAAGTGTTTTTAAATTATAAGATGTATTCTCAATTCATTTAGAACTACTAGCACTTATTCTGTTTTCAAGCAGACCATCTTACTGGTTACTTCCCTTCCCCTTCTGGTTGGAAATGGAAGTTTATTATTAGAAAAGTGTGAACTCCAAAACTAGATTTTTTTTGTTTTTATTTTTAAAATTTTTTATTCATTTTAATGAGGAAAAAAGATAAAATAGCAATGAACCAGTGTCAAAACAGGTTAGTAGGACAGTTACAATAATTGATATATTGCATATTGTTGTCTTCCTGAAAACATAGTTTTTAATCTCCCTGGTTTTTAGTATCTTTTTAACTTATCACTGGGCTATATTTTTTTTAAAAAACTATTTATTTATTTATTTATTTATTTATTTATTTATTTATCTATCTATCTATGTTATGACCAGCTCAGCCTGCCATGGAGGTGGGGCTGTCACAGCATGTGGTGCCGGTCATCAAACCACAGTCCCTGCAGTTGTCTAAGCAGGCGCTTTAGACTGTTGAGCTATCTCGCTGGCCCTCACTGGGCTATATCGTAAGGCTGATTTATTTTTAAAATTACATTAAGTTCAAAGTAAAATTAAGAGTTTTAGGACTAGAAAGTTGTTTTACAAAAGAACATATAATGGGAATACTTTAATAAAACTGCCAAAAACAATTTGTTTGACTTGACTTGATACAAATTTGGAAAATGTTAGTATAAAAGAGTTTCTTTTCATTTAGAAGCAGCTCTACTGCTCTCTTACAAACACAGCTTCCTCTCTGGGCATTTAGGTAGGGAAAGAGCTGAGTTGAGGCAATGAGGTGATTTCTCTGCTGGTACAGACAGTAATTTAGAGACAGTTTGGGATAAAGGTAATCTTATACTATCATTCTCAGTTGGTGTTTATTCCATAACTTGAACTAATTTGCCCCCAGGAAGTTACAACTTTTTTTAAAAAATTATTTATTTATTTTCTTGTTTCAGAACTTTTGTTTGTTTATTTATTTATTTTTATGGCCGGCTCAGCCTGTCCTGAGGGCAGGGCTGGCACAGCATGTGGTGCCAGGGATCGAACCGTGGTCCCTGAAGCCGCCCAAGCTTTCCTAAGTAGGTGCTTTAGACCACTGAGCCATCCTGCTGGGCCCCTACAACCTTTTTTTTTATTAAACATGAAAGTTGGCTTAAAAGCCGATTTAAAAAACTGCTTTTCTATCTAGTGTTATAAAGTAGGAAATTTCGTGAGCCCCAAATTGATAGGATACCATTTCAACTTAAGTTCCTTCATTCTCATATCTTGATTATTTAGGTTTTCATTCCCTGCCTGTGCTTTAAATTTCATATTATTTATTTCCTATCTTTAGATGTACTTAATATTTTGGAAATTTAAATGATATAAAGTGTAAGAAAGCTGGGCATAGTGGTATACACCTGTAATCCAGCCCTTAGGAGATTGAGCAGGATTACTGCAAGTTTGAGGCCAGCCTGGCATCTGTACTGAGTTCAAACTGAGCCCATACTATAGGGAGATACTGTCTCAAAACAAAAACCAAACAGAAAACAATACCCATACCTCTGTGAATTCACACCTAGTTTAATACAATATTAAAATATAAAATATTGCCAATGTAGTTGAAGCTTCCATTGTTTGCCCCATTACATATTAATTTCATTCTGCTCCCTCAGAACTACCTTTATGAATTTAGTACTTTTTAGTTGTAGCCTTTAAAAAGCTTTTTGTTGGGGCCCAGCGGGATGGCTCAGTGGTCTAAAGCGCCTGCTTGGGAAAGCTTGGGAGGCTTCAGGTACCGCGGTTCGATCCCTGGCACCACATGCTGCGCCAGCCCTGCCCTCGGGGCGGGCTGAGCTGGCCATAAAAATGAGTGAATAAACAGACAAAGGTTGTGAAACAAGAAAAATAAAATAAAATTAATAAAAAGCTTTTTGTTACATTTGTATATATTGCCGAATAATCTCTATGCTAGTATTGTTCATGTTTTGAAGTTTCATAGAAGTAGCATTATATTATATATATTTTTTCTGTAGCCTGCATTTTAAAATTATATTTGTGAATTTTATCTCCTATTTTCACTATTGCTTGGTTTTATTGTGTTTTCTTTTTGTTTGCTTGTACAATCATGCTAGGATTGATTCTCTGACAGGCATGCTAGGCAAGCGCTATACTATTGAGCTACACCCTGGCCTACTTAACATATTTTCTCTCTCTCTGTTTCTCTCTCTCTCTTTCTTTCTCTTTTCTTTCTGTAGTCCTGGGAGTTGAAGAGTCTTGTTCATACTAGGCAAATGCCCTATTTCTGAACTAAGCCCCAACTCTATTATATTGTGGTTCAATAACAAAGAACTTGAGAATGTGAACAATTTTGAATGAAATTGTTGGGTCATAGCGTATTTTCAACTTTACTGCATATTTCCAAACTGATCTCCAATACTGTGTCAATTTACACAGCTGTTGAAAGTGAATAAAATTTCCATTATTTCATATCTTTGCCAACATGTTGTGCTAACATATCTTAATTTTTACCAATCTAATGATGTGAAGTTGTTTCTTTTTATTTTTTATTTTATTTTATTTTTCTTGTTTCAGAACTTTTTGTTTGTTTATTTATTTTTATGGCTGGCTCAGCCTGACCTGAGGGCAGGGCTGGCGCAGCATGTGGTGCTGGGGATTGAACCGTGGTCCCTGCAGCCGCCTGCAGGCACCTTAGACCACTGAGCCATCCTGCCGGGCCCCTGAAGTTGTTTCTTATGGTTTTATTTTGCCTTCCTTGGTTACTAATGATATGTAATACCTTGTCACTTTTAAAATGGCTTTTAAGTTTTCTAAATCACTGAACTTTTCTGCACTACTGCTGCTAATCTTTATTCTTTATTTGTTCTTCCTTTTATTCAGTATTTCAAAGGAAGACCATGTCTGCTCATTGTTTTTTATTCCCTCTTCTATCGTTCTATTCTTCCTTGTAGAATGTGTTTGTATTAACACAGTGGTTTTCTATTCAGTTTAGGCTGGCCTTAAACTCACTGTGTAGCCAAGGCCAGCTTCAACCTCACTGTGATCCTTCTACCACAGCCTTCCAAGTTCTGGGATTATAGGCATGTGCCACAATGCCTGGCTTTGCCTGTGAAATGTTATTGTGCTCCCATAGTTAACTTTCTATTTTTCTACTGACTATTACTCTTTGATTATTCAAGGTCCTTGGAATCTCTACTTGGTAACAGTCATGTCTTTGGTAAATTTATTATTGATGCCTGCTGAATGAGCAAGATTCAGGGATGTCATACAAGCAACTTCGTTTTGTTCTTCCATTGTTCTTTCTAAGTATCTTTTCACTTGGAGAAATCCATCTCTTATTCCTGAATAATACTCAGGCAAATCCCATGACTTTTCTGACCAATATTACTTACTGGGCAGCCTTATATTACATTGACTTGCAAACAGTGTTAATTCAGTAATAAAATGTTGTGCTTAATATCTGAATCAGCATTACAATCCTCACTCAAAGGTACAATATTTGCCTCTCCTATGAGACATTCCATGGTTATACTGTCTTTCAAGAGATGAAGATGTGGTTCTTTTCTCTTTGTCTGGACCGTGTTCTTTTTCTTGTGTTTACTAATTTTAATTTCTGTTCTGCTCAGGGAAGAAGGCGGGGAGTTAGGAAAGCAAAAAAGAACTTTATGACACACAAGAACATTCTCATCCAACTGGTAATATTTTAAGGTAGCTTTTCTTATCTGAGTATTTATTTATTTATTTATTTTTGTCTTTTTGAGACAGGGTCTCGCTATGCAGTTGAGGCTGGTCCTGCACTCACTTTTGTAGCCCAGGCTGGTCTCGAACTCGCACCAATCCTCCTGCCTCAGCCTCCCGAGTGCTGGGATTACAGGCGTGAGCCACCACGCCCGGCTTTATCTGAGTATTTAAATCAATTAATATTTGTTTTCTGTGTCTCTGTCTGTCTCTGTCTCTGTCTCTCTCTTTGTCTCTCTTTGTGTCTCTCTTTCTCTTGGACTGAGGATTAAACCTAGTGCTATGGACTTCTAAATCACTCAACTGCCAAGACCAAACCTCTCAGAGTGGTGGGATTATATTTAAGAAAATATCAAACCTGGATGTTAAATCTGACATAATCTTATCTACCACTCAGTATTAAATTTATCCATTCAAGGACAAATCTTTCCATTCATTATAGCAAATTGTGGAAACACTAAATTCAGCAGTGTTATGGTTTGTGTATAGGTGTCCCCCCAAAGCCTCATGCTGTCAAGGGGCTGTTTCTGGAATTTGTATTTGATTATTGTAGAAATGGTTGCTGCCTCTCTCCTGGGGCAGGTGATTTGTATTTCAGTGTAAGGTAGGAAAAGAAGTTAGCTGTTTGAGCTGCTGCTAACTCTCTCCCTGAGCTCTTGCTCTTACCAGCCGTCATGAAAGGTTGCTTTTTGGCATGTGCCTCTCTGCTTTGGAGCCAGCTAAATATGAATGGAAACCTCCAGTAACTGTAAGCTAAATAAACTTTTCTTTCCCTTATTTTGAGTATTGGGTATTTGTGTCAGCAATGAGAGAAGAGTAACTAAGACAGAATTTGGTACCAAGAGTGGGGTCATTGTTATGGCTGAACCTGACCATGTGGATTACAAGTGCTTGGAAATGGCTCTTGGAAAGAGATGGGAAAGATTTGTAGAGGTCCTCTACTTGTAAAGAGCTAGAACAGCTTCAGCTCCTCTGTAGGTGAGATTCTGGTCAGACCTCAGGAGATCAGAAGGCTAATAGAAGGCCTGCCTGTAAAAACCAGGCTGGGGAGCTTTCTGCTGGGAAGAAGGACTGCATAGGTTGTTGGACTCTGGATCATGTGTGTTTTGACTTAGCAGAGAAGTTGTCTGCATTTTGTTCATGCTGAGACTTTGCCTAAGACTGAATTTAAGAATGGCAGACTGGGGCCCAGCGGAATGGCTCAGTGGTCTAAAGCGCCTGCTTGGGGAAGCTTGGGCGGCTTCAGGGACCGCGGTTCAATCCCCGGCACCACATGCTGCGCCAGCCCTGCCCTCAGGGTGGGATGGGCCGGCCATGAAAATGAGTGAATGAACAAACAAGGGTTCTGAAATAAGAAAACAATAATAATAAATAAAAATAAAAAATTCTTTAAAAAAAAAAAAAAAGAATGGCAGACTGATTATCTTTCAAAAGATATTTCAAAGCGACCAAATATTGGGACAGTGGCATGGCTGCTATTGGGGGTTTTTAGCCAGATTTATGTTGCAAATCAAGAACTAGGAGCCCAGCAGGATGACTCAAAATGTGAGTTTGGCCAGAAAGCAAGGGCCAGTACAACTGTGGACTGCAAAGATAGAGCTAAGAGGATCTCTGTTACTGAGAAAAAACCAGAGAATGAAAAAGATGGCCTGAAGGCATCATAGGAGGTGGCAGATGTCCACACTTTGCAGTCTCAGAATTGCAAAGGTCAGAGGCTTTGCCTTGAAGGGAAAGCCACTGAGCCCTTTGTTCCAGAATGGAGGTTGCAGAAGTCACACCAGGTTCTAGAATGGCGCCTGCATGGAGAATTTATTCCTCAGAATCAGGGTCAAAATACTCAGCAATACTGGCACCCAACCCCTACATCCAAGACAGAAGGAAGCCTGGCTACTGCTCCAGCTGGCAGCAGACTTTGACATCATCCACATGACAGTTGTTTTAGGCACATTGAGAATACAGGAGTTCTGAGGTTAAGAAGGCTTCCACCTAGATTGCAGAAGGCCTGGGAGGCCAGGCAGTATGCCCCTGAAAGGGCAGTGTATAAAGCTGTGAGTGAGAAGCCTGTTCAGTGGAAACCCTGGAATGTGGGTTTATGCAAAGAGGGAGCAAAGCCAGCCTGAGAGAGAAGCCATGGGAGCTATCACCTCGAGTGCCACAGGGGTGGAGCCACATGGAGCTCACAATTTCCCATAGGACCTATAGGATTCCCAAGGACCTATAGGACTTAATGTTGGTCCTTCTGGATTTTGGATTTGTGCTGGTCCCAGTGCTTGGTATCCTGCTGTGTGTACTTTTTGGAATGGTAATGTGTATCTTGTGCCTTTGAATGTTGAATGTGTTTAATTTCCATTTGTATAGAGGCCCACAGAGACTTGGGACTTTTCAGCAATCCTGACACTGTTGGGACTGGCAACTCTTAGAGATGGACTAGAATGTCTTTTGCTTAAAAGGATGTGCATGAGTCTTTGTGGGCGCAGGGGCAGAATGTATGGTTCGTCCACAGGTGTCCCCCCATGAGGCTGCTTCTGGAATTTGTATTTGATTATTGTGGATATGGGTGCTGCCTGTCCCCTGAGGCAGGTGATTTGCATTTCAGTATAAGGCAGAAAGAGAAGTTAGCTGTTTGAACTTCTGTTAACTCTCTCCCTGAGCTCTTGTTGTTACCAGCCACCATGAAAGGTTGTTTTTTTGCCATGTGCCTTTCTGCTTTGGAGCCAGCTGAATATGGACTGAAACTTCCAGTAACTGTGAGCTAGATAAACCTTCCCTTCTCTTATTTTGAGTGTTGGGTATTTGTCTCAGCAATGAGAGAAGAGTAACTAAGACAAGGAGTGTGCACAACAAATCAGGCATTGCTGTGGGGGGTAGCATCAGGGAAGAAGCTGAATGTTGCTGCTCCAAAAAAGGAATCAGAGATTGGTGATTATGAGGAACTTAATGCAGGATCTGATATAGAAATCATCATAATTTTTTTTTTTTTTTTTTTTGGTACCAGGAATTAAGCTCAGGACCTCAGGCTTACCAGGCAGGCATTGTGCCACTGAGCTACATCCCCAGCTCTACAAATTAGATATGTGGTGTCACTCTGAAAAGGATCCCATGTGAATGATATTTTATTTGTGTTAAGAAAAGATATGAAGCTATTTAATATTTGCTTATACATATATAAAATGAGAGCAAGGCATGGCAGCTCATGCCTATAATCTCAGCACTTGGGACGTTGAGGCAGGAGGATTGCTACTAGTTCAAGTCCAGCTTGGGCTATATAATGTTTGAACTACACAGGGAGACAATGTCTTAAAAAATGTATAAAATGTCCATAGAGGGATAGATAAGAGACTGCTAACTGTCTGTGTGGAAGAAAACTAGAGTTTCTAGAAGTAGGTGGGAGTCTTATCTCTTCTGTGCTTTGGAAATTTTGTACCATGTGAATATACTATTCAAAAATAAGAATTCTCCCCCTCCTCCTTGGTCACTATCCTCACTCTCCCCTCCTTGCAGAAGATGTCTGCCTTTCAACTCAACCTGGTCCCTCTCAAGTACCTTCTAGGCTTCATCAAGGTCCTGGGGTGGGTCTTTGTTGTCACTGTCCTTGTCACTTTTTGTGGTTAATCTTAGGCTCCCTGTTATGGTTTATGTCTAGTTGTCCCCCTAAAGCCTCATGTAGTCACTGGGTGGGGACTTCTATAGATTGAGACTTGATCCATGATCCCTGGGATTATGTGTTTTAATACTGATGGGATTATCAGTTTGAGTAGGGCTGGGACTATGAGTGTGGTCTAGGGCAGATATCCTTAGGCAGAGAGCCTGATTGGAATATAAAGAGAGACAGTGAGACAGACTAGAGCTGTTGGGCTGCTGTCGTGTTTGGTTGGCTGCCTCTGTCACCATTTTGCTGCTGTTCCGCTGCCATGAACTGGATGCTCTCCACCTTGCTCCACTCAGCCTTGGGCCAGCTGAATATGGACTGAAACCTCCAGTAGCTGTGAGCTAATAAGCCTTTCCTTCCTTCATTTTGAGTATCAGGTATTTGTCCCAGCAACAAGTAAAAAGTAACTAAGACACTCCCTGAATATGATATTATGGGAAAGAAATATTTGGCCACGTACAAGGAAACCAGCTTACACAGTCCTCAAATCCTTTTGCTTCCCATGGCCAATGAGGGGCTGCTCCTTTCTCCTGGAATATAATCCAGGGAGACATTCAACCAGATTTGTATCTGTACCATGACTTGTTGCCAACATCTTGAGAAATGGTTTTTTTGTTTTGTTTTGTTTTGTTTTTGTGGGACCAGGGTTTGAACTCAGGACCTTGCACTTGCTAGGCAGGCACTTGTGCCATGGAGCTATCTCCCCAGCCCCCTCCACCTTTTTTTAATCTTATAAAAGTAATGGTTTTTTTAGGGCTAGGGAGATAGCTCAGTGGCATAAGTGCTTGCCTGGCAACATCAACGTCCCAAATTTGATCCCCAGTATTATAGGAATTTTTCTTAAAAATCAAACTGAGGGGTCCTCTTATAGTGGGTTAGATCTGAAACCTCATGATCCTTCTAAAGCTCCCGAAGTCCCTCCAAAGCCTCAGGGGTTTAGAAGTTGATTGGATCATGGGTCGCTTCAGGTGTGACTTGGAGGGCTCTGTCCTTGTCCTTTGCTCCTCTTTGCATCCTAGCCACCACATGCTGAGCACCTGCTCCTTGGCCCTGGCCCTGGCCCTCCCTCTGTCAATAAACTTGGATTGCAACCATAAGCCAAAATAAATCTCTCTTCCTTTAAATCAGCAGTTCTCAACCTGTGGGTCGCAACCCTGGCAGGGGTCGAACGATCAAAACACAGGGGTCTCCTAAAGCCATTAGAAAATACATATTTAAACCCATGCTATGCCATGGTAAAATGTTATTTATTGGAATTAGTAATAAATATCTCAACATATAATTAAATATTGTTTTTGTGATTAATCACTATGTTTAAATTATGTTTGATTTGTAGCAATGAGAATACATAATGCATATCAGGTATTTGCATTCTGAATCATAACTGTAGCAAAATTACAGTTTTGAAGTGGCTACCAAAATTGTTTTTTGGTTTGGGGTCACTGCAACATGAAGAACTGTATTGCAGGGTCATGGCATTAGAAACGTTGAGAATCACTGCTTTAAATTGTAGTTTTCAGTAATCTGTCCTGAGTGGATGCCCTACAGATGTGGTGTGAGTAGATCCTAGAGAAAGAGGATTACCTGGTTAGAGGCAGAAGATAAGGGGTCACTGGGAGTGGCCAGCTACAGAAGATGCAATCCAGTATACTCAGCCAGAGAGTTGCTGCTTCTGAGGCAAGGCAGGAAAATACGTAAACAACACAGAGATATCCTTTAAGAAAAGAGATTGAGCATGTACAGTGGCGCATACCTGTAATCCCAGCATTCTGGGGAGGCTGAGGTGGGAGGATCTCAAGTTTGAGGCCCGGACCACTTAGTGATTTCAGGACTGAGAATGTAGGTCAGTGTGAAGGTTCTGGATTCAATTCCCAATGGCAGATAGACAGAAACACATGCACAATCATTAGTCAATTCTGTCAAAAAATCTTATTCAATTTATTCCAAAGAGTGGAGAATATATATATATATATATATATATATATATATATATATATATATAGTCTTTTTGAGACAGAGTCTCACTGTGCAGTTCAAGCTAGCCTCGAGTTCACTTTGTAGCTCAGGCTTGTCTCAAATGCACAACAATCCTCCTGCCTCAGCCCCTGAATGCTGGAATTACAGGCATGTGCCATCATATCTAGATTATATCATGGTATTAGTCATAGTTGTATCTCTTCATTTCTCAGTGAGCTGTCTAGAAGTAGTATTAAATTTCATACTCCCAAGAGAGTAAACATACAATTACTCACCTAAAATTCAATTAAATTCAATAAAAATTCATTCAATTCAAATGATATTGGGTGCCTAGTACAAGTATGGTATTGAATTAGTTTATGAAAAATGGAAATAAGTAACCAACATTTTTAAGTGCTTGTTATGTGTCAAGCACCATGATATGTGCTTTACACATGTTACTTCTTTCAGTCTTTGCACAGTCTTATAAAGTAGGAATCATTGCAACCTCCATTGTTCATAAGTAGAAAGTGAAGTACAAAAAGTTAAATATGGGCCAGTAAGGAGCTGGGGAGATAGTTCCATGGCACAAGTGCCTTTCTGGCAAGTACAAGGTCATGAGTTTGAACCCTGGTCCCACAAAATAAATAAATAAATAAATAAATAAATAAATAAATAAATAAGGGCTGGCAAGATGGCTCAGTGATCTAAAGCACCTGCTTAGGCAAACTTACGTAACTGCAGGGACAGAGATTTGTTCCCCAGCACCATATGCTGTGCCAGCCCCACCCCCGGGGCAGGCTGAGCCGGCCATAGCATAAATAAATAAAGATAAAAAAAAGAAAAGAGGTTAAATAACTTGACCAAAGTTCTGGAGCTAATAAGTTTTATAGGTAATAAACTCAGCCAGGCTTCAAATAGAGGTCTGTCCTGAGTTCAGAGTTCATGGTCTTAATCCACTATGAAGGATGCAAAAGACTTTACAATCAAACCTGATGATGATGTGTAAGATAAATACAGAACTATCAATAGCACACACTTCCCTACAGTGGATACACAACCATGGAATTCAAGAGTCAAAGAACACATACAAAAACTGATCATCATGGAGTTTTTCTGTAGCAGTAACTTTTGAGTCAATACTAAAGATTCTGTCAGAAATTGTGAACCAGAAATTGTGAATTAATACGTGTTCCAAGTTAGGAAACAAAGAACTAGAGATAGAAATGAGTAGGTCATGTCTAAGAACCATTTTGACCCAAATGTAACTTTTCCATCTAATGTATCACTACCATTTGAGATGTGGTAACAGCTACTGTTTATTTATGTATTCTAATGTCCTGATGCTACTTCTCATCTTTAGGCTAACCCTATAGGATAGATATCATTAGCCTTGATAAACAAACAGTAAAGTGGAGAAGATGTATATGATGAAAATCTATTGTATATATGTATGAAAATGCTACAGTGAAACCCAATATTCTGTAAAATCAATACATACTAGTAAAAATTTTTAAAAAGAATGCATGGGGCCGGCAAGATAGTGCAGTGGTTTAAAGTGCCTGCTTAGGCAAGCTTGTAGGTGCAAGGGACTGCAGTTCCACCCCTGGCTCTACACATGGTGCCAGCCCTGCCGTCAGGGCTGGCTGAGCTGGAAGAAGAAAGAAAGAAAGAAAGAGAGAGAGAGAGAGAGAGAGAGAGAGAGAGAGAGAGACAGAGACAGAGAGACAGGGAAAGAGAGAAAGAGAGAAAGAAAGAGAGAAGAGGAGAGGAGAGGAGAGAAGAGAAGAGAAGAGAAGAGAAGAGAAGAGAAGAGAAGAGAAGAGAAGAGAAGAGAAGAGAAGAGGAGAGAAGAGAAGAGAAATACAACAATGATATTTAGAGACTACTTTTCCCAGGCGTTTGCTGAAGATGGTAGAGGCACAGGTCCTGGCACTAGATGGCCAAGGCCATCTCCTGAGTACTGCTAGGCCACAAGGGTGATTGTACACTGCAAGGATATCAACATTTCTGGCAACTTCTACAGAAATAAGTTGAAGTACTTGACCTTCCTCTGCAAGCGGATGAACACCAACCTGTGTTGTGGCCCCTACCACTTCTGGGCCCCCAGTCACATTTTTCTGGTGGGCTGTGTGAGAGATGCTGCTCCACAAGACTAAGCAAGGCCAGGCTGCCATGGACCTCCTCAAGATGGGATCTCACTATCCTATGACAAGAAAAAGCAGATAGTGGTTCCTACTGCCTTCAGGGTCATGTGCCTGATGCCAACAAGGAAGTCTGCCTATTTGGGCCACCTGGCTCATGAGTTGGCTGTGATTATCAGGCAGTGACAGCCACCCTAGAGGAGAAGAAGGCCAAGATCTATCACAGAAAGAAGAATCAGATCATGAGGCTATGGAAACAGGTTGAGAATAAAATCATGCCCAAAAGGTAGCATGAGGGGTGAACAAGAATAGGTAAACTCTGGACTAAACAACACTAAATTTCATATCTTGTTTTTACTGATAGTGTACTACTGGATAAATAGCTTTTCAGAAACCATTTCTTTCTTTTTTTAAAAAGTGAGCATACTAGCTGGGCATGGTGGCGCATGCCTGTAATCCCAGCACTTGGAAGACTGAGGCAGGAGGATCACTGTGAGTTCGAGACCAGCCTGAGCTACAAAAGTGAGCTCAAGGCCAGCCTGAACAGCATAGTGAGACTCTGTCTCAAAAAAAAAAAAAAAAAAAAAAAAAAAAAAAAAAAAAAAAAAAAAAAAAAAAAAAAAAAAAAAAAAAAAAAAAAAAAAAAAAAAAAAAAAAAAAAAAAAAAAAAAAAAAAAAAAAAAAAAAAAAAAAAAAAAAAAAAGTGAGAAAAATTAAGGTGGTTATATAACTTCAGGAAAATAATATACATAAGAAGATTGGGGAAAATTTAAGTTACACTTCCCTTATGTTGCTTTTCATTTTTCCTTCTACCACTTGCATGGTTGAAATATCAACATTTATTGTTCTTTGATGTGTTTTCTTCAGACACAGTACACATTTTACATGTGTGCAAGATATATATATATATATATATATATTTACATCCTGTGCAGGTACAGTTGCAGGCCCTATGAAACCTACCTTCTGCTTTTAATGTATGATTTACTAAAAAACAATTATTGAGCATCTACAATGTCCTAATGAACTGTGCTACACCCAAGTGAGTATTAAAAGAGACCCCAAGTTCTCTAGGTACTTAAAGATGAGAAACAGTTTCTGGGTAAAAATCTATCAGAGTTTAAAAGATGAAATGATGAATGGAGAGCTTATAAACAATACCTGGAGGAAGGTGACAATATATACAGCAGAGTTGTCCTTTATTTATTTATTTATTTATTTATTTATTTATTTATTTATTTATTTATTGGTCTTTTTTGAGACAGGGTCTCGCTATGCAGCTCAGGCTGGCCTTGAGCTCACTTTTGTAGCTCAGGCTGGTCTAGAACTCGCACCGATCCTCCTGCCTCAGCCTCTCGAGTGCTGGGATTACAAGCGTGCGCCACCACGCCCGGCTCAGAGTAGTCCTTTAAACTGTCTTGACAGATGATAGAATTTACCATGTGAGGGCAGGGAAAAGAAGACAAAGACATGAGAAAAATATGTTGACCTCGTGGATTTCTCAAAGCACGATTAAATCAATGCCAATAACCAAATGGAAGGGAACTTAATTTTACTTGCTTTAGCGTCTTAAACTATTAGATAGAATGTATGCTAAACAGAACTGTAATCCCTGAGAATAAAACGGCAACGATGACAGCAGTGGGAAACTGCAGCAGCGGCAGAGCTGCAACTATTCTCAAACTGACTGAAGTGACGCTTTATTTGGCTAACTGGTGAAACATTGTAAACTCTCGGAAAGCTGCCGTTCCGCCACTTCGCGTTCTTCCCTGTCAAATCCCCAGCATGTTTTCCTGGCTTGGGTTGAAATGCGCAGTCAGAAGGCCCAATTAGAGTCAAAAGGAAAGGGGAGGTGGTCTTCTCTGCGGATATACTTCGGCTCCTCCCGAGTCCTGCCAGGATCAACTTCGACACACCAAACATGGCTCCCTCGTGTTTCCTCTCTTCGTTCTACTTAACCCTCATTTGCTGGCCACACTCAACATGGCCACAATCCAAAATTGCATTCCTGTGGTGTCATCTCCGAACACTTCTCGCGAGACTTGGTTGGCTCCGGACCGCTCCCGCCCTGCCTCGCGCCGCCGCCGACGCCGCCGCCGCCGCCGCCGGCACCGCTCCTCCTTCGTGTCAGTTGTTGGACTGTAATGGCGACTGGGCTGCCGCTGCCGAAGTGACTCCCGGGCGGGGGAGCAGGGCCAGACCTGCGCCAGAGAGAACTGCAGAAAGGCTCAGCTCAGAAGGTAGCTTGCTGCGGGGAAGGGGAGGCGTCTTTCCGCTTCTCCTTCCTTCTCCGCAGACAGGCGGAATCCCGGGAGTCGGTACGAAGCGGGCACCCGGTGCGTCCCCGGCGCGGTGAGGCCAGGCCGGGCAGCCCTGGGGCCGGTCGGGGCGGCGTCACTGCACCCTCCGCCAGGCCCCGCGGGATGCACCGTGGGAGCCGAAGGCGGAGGCGACACTCTCAGGTGAGCTGCGGTTGGACTTGGGGACCGCGGACGCCCGCTCCACCTTAGCTGCCTCTGTCCGCGGTCCCAGGTTCCTGGTGGTGGCAGGAGAGGCGGGGCGGGGCCCGCTGGTCCTGCCTGGCGTCTTCTTTGGGGAACCTTCCTGGTCCTGAGGCTTTTCGGAAGGGTCATCCTGAGATCTGGGCTTTAGATCCCATCGGTGCTTGTCAAAGGTCGAATTTCTTTGCGTACCTGCCAGTCAGTGCCCCACCCCCCACCCTCGCCCCAGTCTTTAAAGAGGTAAGGTACCGCTCACCTTTGGTTTTGAGAAGTGTCTGTATTCCTTTAGCGATTGAGCATATCTTGGGAAATTCCGGGAGACCAATCCCAGTGGCGGGGAAGACCAGTTTCTGTTCCTTTTCAGTGGGGGCAACAGTTGTTTCAAGTGCAGTACAGGAAACTTTGATTTTCAGTATGATTGTAGTGTGCCAGTTTATTCACAGGTGATTTAGGAGAGATTTAAAACGTTTTACACCAGAAAGTTGTCAGTATTTCCTCCCAAAGACCCTCTTTTAAACGTAGCACAGCATGTTAAATAATACTTAGGTAATGCCACAGATAAAGTTTGCAGTTTACTTGGATTTTACATTTTCACGTATAGACTAGGAAATTACACATAGGTATATAGATTTTAGTGTGGATTTAATGTAACAAATTGTTCATTTAGTAAACAAATAGGTTGCCAAGCATAATGATCAGTATCCATGTACTCTTGTTTTGATGGTGATTTTGTTTTGATTTTGAAGAAGTCGTTAATGTTGCCATGATAACCTTTCCTCCTGGCTTGTATTTTAAGGCTTTTAAAGGCAAAGTCTATATTATAGATAAGTAGATGTAGAAACAGTTGGAGAAGTTTGTAGAAATAATGATAAAATACTGCAAGATGCCCTCCATTTAAAATACTTATCTTAATAATTTTTAAATTAGGCAATGTGCTGCTAATAATTTGTGGTTGTGACTTTAGTGGAATAGTCGTTAGAGCTGTTCTAGAAGTTGCTTCAGACCCATGAACGTGTAGTAGTTTTGATGTACTAAACTGACAAACTATTCAATGTAATAAAATCTGAGCCATTAAACTATCATCACGTTAAATTTAAGATGCTTTAATAAGAAAAAATCCAACTAGAATACATTGTTTACATACAAAGCTTATTTTCCCCTTTCCTAGGTAATAACAAAACTGTTTGTAGTGATAGTGAGTTACACATATAAACAGTTTTGACATGTGAAGAATTTTCTCTAATTTTCTGAAATATGATATGTAAGAACGCTAATACTTTGACAGCCAACCTTCATGACAGTTTTGAATTTGTTTTTTCTTTTGATTGTCAGTCTTTTTAAAAATTACTTTTAATAAGAAATTACAATGTGACAGTTTCAAAACACATTAGTAGAACATTCACAATAATTGATACAATGCATATTGCTAGTTATACAGGGCACAGGGTGTAGTCATGATAAAGTTTCTAATGGTTGATTGTCAGTCTTTTGACCATTTTGTAAAACTTAGACCACATTATGGGTGGAAGAAAGGAAGAAGACCCAACTAACTACATTTATTTGTTAAATTACTGTAAGTTGTAGTGAGAGTAGAAAAGAAGCCATTGTTTAAAATAACTGACTTTTTAAAATTTAGTCTTTATGACAGTATCTTGTAAAGAAGTATGACGGGCTGGGAGATAGCTCAGCAGGACAGTGGCTGCATAGCAAGTCCAAGGTCCTGAGTTTCCCAGCACCAAAAAAAAAAAAAAAAAAAAGTATGGCAAGTGTCCTTATTTTGCAGTTGTGGAAATTAGATACACAAGAAAATTCATTTATTTATGTATATACTATTTATTGCTATCAATCACCTAGACATGTACTTTTATTTAAAAAAAATTTTTTTTCAATTTTTTTATTGTTTAAATTTAACAATGGTTATATTACATATTTTCATCATTAGATCAGTTTAGATTAATACATATAGGTATATAAGATTGATCAAACAATTAAACATTAACCTTTCTAAATCCACATTACTTTTTTTTTTCTTTTCTTTGAAAGTTGACATATTGCATATTGTCCTCACAATCATTCTATAGAGTGCAGTGTGTGGGCATGACCCACCTCCCTATTGATGTTGCTTTTATTTTAAAAATTAACAGAGACTTTTGGCATTTGGTGTTATTTAAAATCTTTTAAAATCCTATTTTTGTTCATTTTTACATGTGATTTGCTCTTTATGTTGATTGTCAGTCCTCTAAAAGTAATACCATTTTCATAATATTTTGTGGATTATTATAATGGATCACTTTACTTCTCTATATACTTTTTGCTTAAGATTCTTAAGAAACTTCTTTTTATATTCAGATCACATGATCAACAGTACCATATCTGGAAAATAGTAAAATCCTGGTAATATTATAATAGAGACAACTGATGATTTGGAAAGTTAAACCAGTTGTGGTTGTTATTTTGCAGTGTGGGGCAAATTGTGAAATAGTTTTCTTTATTGGTTTTTTTTTTTTTGCTCATGTCAATTGTTAGTGTCACAAATAATTTTTTTTTTAAAGGAAAAGATTACGTTTTTTTTTTTTTTTAACTCATTTTTTGTTGTTTTCATTGTTATCCTAAGTGTAATTTTACATTTACATGTGGGCATTTTGAATTACTAATCTGGCTTTTTAATTCCAAGTTGGCAGAAATCTTCTGTTTACTATTGTGCATAGCATACAGTAAGATAGTAAAGATGAGTTGAATTTAACTGACTAAAGAGTGGTCCTAGAATAATATTTTTAAAAGCAAAACAAAGAACTGGTTCTTAGTTCCTAGGTACCCTTCAGTTTTCTTTTTTTTTTTTTTGTCTTTTTGAGACAGGGTCTTGCTATGCAGTTGAGGCTGGCCTTGAGCTCACTTTTGTAGCCCAGGCTGGTCTCGAACTCGCACTGATCCTCCTACCTCAGCCTCCCGAGTACTGGGATTACAGGCGTGAGCCACCACGCCCGTCTACCCTTCAGTTTTCTTAGGTGTCTATACTCCACAGATATGTTCAAATTTGCTAGGTAGCAGGAGAATAACACCCTGGGACTGAAAAGCTACTAAGAATAAGCCATAGGTCTTTATTGATTATTGTTATGATTTGCCCAGGTTCCCTGATGATAGTGATTGTAATTTAGAGAAAATAGAACCTTTAGACCCTAACCTGTTACACTAGTACTATAATTGTAGGGTTGTAATAATGTTAAATCCCTTCTTAATCATAGCATTGGGAGTTTTAAATCTTAAAGACCAGCTAGTCCAATTCTCATGTTTTACATGCAAGAAAACAAGGTCATACAGGGGAAGGTATCTCATTCATAATTGGTTCCATAATTGGAAGAAGAATCTAATATACATCTAATGTGAGATTGCTATCAACTCAGAGCATAATTGTGATCAGTTTGGCATTCTATTGTACATCGGTATTAAAAACTAAAAATGTACTGTTCTTTTCATGAATCAGAAACATTTCTTCATATAAAAAATAAATCTCAGAGCTGGAGACATAGCTTAGCAGAATAAGCACTTGCCTAGCAAGCACAAGGTCCTTAGTTTAATCCCTGGTACCACAAAACAAAACAAATCTCACTGTCTATCCTGTACTCTTCTGTTGGGACTGTAAATTGGTATAACTAGAACAGGTTTCTAGGAGAAAACATTGCCTTGTCAAAATTTTTTTTTTTTTTTTTAGAATTTTTAATTTTATTTATTATTTTTATTCTTGTTTCAGAACCTTTGTTTGTTTATTCACTCATTTCTATGGCCGGCTCAGCCCGCCCCCCAGAGGGCAGGGCTGACGCAGCATATGGTGCGGGGGATTGAACCGCGGTCCCTGAAGCCGCCCAAGCTTTCCCAAGCAGGCGCTTTAGACCACTGAGCCATCCCGCCAGGCCTTGTCAAAATTTAAAGTGTGCATACTCGTTGATAGAATTTTTTCACTTTTAGCTTATTTTACATAAATTTTAACACAAAGTGTGGAATAATTTCAAAGAATATCTATATTAGCATTATTACAAATAAATGCTAACATAAATAATAAAGTCCTACATGTCCAATGGAAGAAGAGTAGTTAAAATTGTAGTATATTTGTGCTGTGAGGTATCCTGCAGTTGTTAACAGGTTTTGTGGATAGCTAAATTTACTTCATGAAAAGCAGCTGAGCATGTCCCTCAGCACATAGATCATACAGTAGATTCCTTTGAGTTCCGATCTTAACTGCATCACTTGTACTTGCATTCACCATTAGCAAGTTACTTAAACTCATCCATAAACTGCATATAATAATGATTTTTACTTTTCAGGTCTGTTGTGAGAACCAAATGTGTGTTAGTATTTCTGTCCTAAGTACGTGTAGTGTGTGTCATACATATTTGCCATTACTATTGTGTAGTGACCTGGAAAAATACTCATGGTATAATAGTGCAAGAAATAAGTTTCATTGTACTATGCAACATGATTATAAAAAAGACATTTAGGCAATGGAACATAATTTTGTTTTGATTTTGTATGTACATAGGAAAAGGTTTGTAAGGATAGGTGTTAAAACTATTACCTATTTTGTCCCTGGAGGAGTACATTTTTCCCTTAAATTCTTTTTCGTGTTTTATTGTTGACCCTCACTTTTATAACTTCTGAAAAAATTTTTTTTTCAAATAAACCACTAAAGCAGAACTTTTTTTTTGTCTTTTTGAGACAAGATCTTACTATGCAGTTTAGGCTGGCCTTAAACTTACTTTATAGCCCAGACTGTCTCAGACTCACAATGATCCTTGTGCCTCAGCCTCCCAAGTGCTAGGGTTACAGATGTACACAACCCTGCCTGATCTTTCAATGTTTTTCTTTCTTTCTTTTCTCTTAAACATTATTTATGTTATGGCCGGCTCAGCCTGCCCGGGGGTAGGACTGGTGCAGCATATGGTGCTGGGAATCAAACCGCAATCCCTGCAGTTGCCTAAGTTTGCCTAAGCTTGTGCTTTAGACTGCTGAGCTACCTCACTGACCCCCAATATACTTTTTAAAAAAATTTTTTTTAATTTATTTTATTTTATTTTTTTCTTGTTTCAGAACTTTTGCTTGTTTATTTATTTTTATGCCCACTCAGCCTGCCCTGAGGGCAGGGCTGGCACAGCATGTGGTGCCTGGGCTTGAACCACGGTCCCTGCAGCCACCCAAGGTTTCCTAAGCAGGCGCTTTAGACCACTGAGCCATCCTGCTGGGCCCCCCAATATACTTTTAAATCATCACAACTCCTTCCCAGTTCTACCTCTAGCTGGTTTTGTTTTGCTTTCTTTTGTAGTGGTAGTGATTGAACCAAGGGTCTGTGTCTGACTGTCTTTCTGTTTCTGTCTTTCTCTTGGTCATGCTGGCCTCAAACGAGGGCTTCTCTCAGATACCTATCATAGATATGTATCACCAAATCTAGACTTATATCTAACTTTTAAGTCGCTTAAATAACTCTTCCAAATAACTCAGACATCATTCCACTGCATGTGAGATTCAGAGTAGCTACACAGTACCATCCTTCAGGTGGCTATGAGCATGCTTTAGGAGTGCAATCACTGGGATAAAATATTAAACACAAATATATTCAAACTGCCTCTAAGATATTTTGAATCAACAGGTCTGAGAAGAGGCCTACAAACCTATTTTTTAAAAAATATTTTGGAGACAAGGTCTCACTATGCAGTTAAGGCTGGCCTTGACCTCACTTTGTAGCCTAGGCTGGCCTAGAACTCTCACAGATCCTTCCATGATAGATGTAAATTCAGCTCTCTCTCCAATCTCTGAAAGCCTCTAGCTCAGCGGTTCTCAACTTGTGGGTCGAGACCCTGGTGGGGGTCGAACTACCAAAACACAGGGGTCCCTTAAAGCCATTCTGAATCATAACTGTAGCAAAATTACAGTTTTGAAGTAGCCACCAAAAACATGAGGAACTATATTGTGGGGTCACGGCATTAGAAAGGTTGAGAACCACTGCTCTAGCTAATACCTCCTGAGTGCTGGGTTTATAGGCATGCTAAACCTGTATGTATGTTTGCTTATTTCTTTATTTATTTTTGTGGAACTAGGGACCAAACTCAAGACCTTGTGCTTGCCAGGTAGGCACTTATGCTGCTGAGCTATACCCCCAGCCTCAAACCTATGTTTTTAAATGTCTCCAAGGATCCAAATACTAGGTCTCAAAGAGCTAGCTTTGAGAACCATGTCTTTAGAGATTATTGTCAGTTGTACTCTTTGAAGCCTAAACTTCTAAGAACCTTGATGATTCCATGAAAATAAATATCTGTGGAGAGACCAAACCTGTGAACATTTGTCTTCCAAAGCTCTAGAATACCTGATAGTAACATTAAATCAGATTCCAAAATTATAGATCTATAACAGTATTGTAGATGACCTTGAACAACTATGTGTTAATAATCTTAACTACTATGTGTATGTTCTTTCTATGTGAAACAAGGGCTGTATTGTTTTCTGTAAATTATTTCTAATCTCCATTATAACCAGTTAGGCAAGTATCTTTATATCCATTTTATCAATGAAAAACCCTATTAGGAAGGGAAGGCTATTTATAGAACTACTTTATGGTTATTCAGCAGGTAAATGATAGGTGGAAATCCAAGTCTCTCCAACCTCTGAAAACCTCTTAACAGTATTCCCTTAGTACCACTCATAATATTCAGTCTCAGCTATCATTTACATACTCCCATGTCCACTCACACAGTCTCATTAGCAAAACTCACCTAGATTTTATTCTCTTTGAACCTGTGGTCCAATAACTTCACTTCACCTTAACTTGCTTTTAAAAAATGCTCTTAATCCAGGTGTTTCAACTCTAAAAGATAGGACTTCCAAACAACTATTGACTGGTAAAACTTTTTTTCTTCCTTCTCCTCCTAAAAAAAGGTGGTTAAGTTGTTTTAGCTGACTGCCTCATTCTCCTATTGCTGCATCAGGCCTGATAACCTTTTTCTCTATCTGACCCATACCATTGATTCATTTAACATATTTGTGCTCCAGGTGTGTAGTAGGACTGTATAGTGGTAAGCAGTTGGGATGCACTTTGAAAAGAACAAACATTACTTTCTGCCCTTGAGGAGTCTAATGGTTAAACTATACTGAACTATACAGTTGGGATAAAAATAAGGAAATACACAGGTGATATAGTAGAATATAACAAGAAGAACTCACCTAACCTGAGAAGTACAGAAGAAAGTGAGCTAAGACCTAAAGGATAAATAAAGAAGTCAAGAATAGGCAGGGTTTTCCAGGGAGTAGAAACAATATGTACAGTGATTCCAAGTTGAGAGAGAGTACAGCATAGTTTAAGAAATCAAAGTCAGGCCAGGTGTGATAGCACATTCCTTTAACTCTAGCACAGGGGAGGCCGAGGCAAGGAGGATTGCCATGAGCTTGGGCCAGCCTGAGCTACATCAAGTTCAGCATCTCCAGAAGCTGATTCACAGTTATTTCCTAAAAAATAAACCCAGTCATCCTAAGTTACACAAGTCAGAAATATCTAGTTCCTTTTTCTACCCTGGTTGTAAAGTCTATACTACTTTTGAAAGGGTAGGGATTTTTGAGAGTCTTCTATTTGTGCCTGATGCAGCAATAGGAGGATCAAGCAGTTTTGGGTAATATCTTTGAGTCAAAACTCTTCATATAATAATATTAAACATTCTTTTTCATTTTCAAGTCACTCTTACATTATGAGTACATAATGAATGTTATTTATTATGCAGGATGAAAATAATAGAGAAAGTCTCATGCTGAAATTAAAGAGTTAAACTAGAGCCTGACTAAAGGTACTCTTAGACTTTTATTTAAGCAGAGCTGAAAACAGTTTTAAAGAAATAGGAATAAGCAAAAATTAATCAAAAAAAGCCCCAGCAATGAGGCTTTACTTTTTTAATTTTATTTTATTGTTTCAGAACTTATTTATTTATTTATTTATTTATTTATTTATTCTCTTGTTTCAGAACCTTTGTTTGTTTATTCACTTATTTTTATGGCCGGCTCAGCCCACCCCGAGGGCAGGGCTGGCGCAGCATGTGGTGCCAGGGATAGAACCGAGGTCCCTGAAGCCGCCCAAGCTTTCCCAAGCAAGCACTTTAGACCACTGAGCCATCCTGCCGGGCCCTATTTCAGAACTTTTGTTTGTTTGTTTATTTATTTTTATGGCTGGCTCAGCCTGCCCTGAGGGCAGGGCTGGTGCAGCATGTGGTGCCAGGGGATCTAACCGAGGTCCCTGCAGCTGCCTGCAGGCGCTTTAGACCACTGAGCCATCTTGCTGGGCCTCACAGGCTTTACTTGTTTATTATTTATTCTGAATACTCTTCCACAGATGCCTTATAGTTTACAAGTAAGGATTATTATTATTATTATTATTATTTTTAGTTTAAGGTTTAAAACTTGTACTACAAAAACTGATATATAAAACACCATTAAATCTGAGGAGGTCAAATGAGGATCCAGGACACAAAAAAGAAATTTCAGAGTATTTGCATGTATTTTAGAATTTTTAAAAGGTAGAGGAAATGTACTTATTGTCACTTTTTAAAAAAATGTATTTAGTACAGGGTCTACAGGGTCTCGCTATAAAGATTGGTTTCATAGTGATTCTCCTGTGTTCAGCCACCTAAGCTCAGCAATTACAGGTGCGCACCACCATGCAGAGTCTCAATCACCATCTCAGCGTGCCCTGGGGGTGGGGCCAGCATGCCTGGGATGGAACCCTGGTCCCAATGCTCTGCCTAAGCAGGTGCTTTAGTCTGCTGAGCTATCTGGCCTGCCTTGTCACTTTTTTTTTTTTGAGGAAAAAAGAAACAAGAAAAAAATTCCACAATTTCTGAAAGTGTTCTTTGACTTTCAATTACTTAGTTAATTGGAGAGCTCTTTAAATCAACAGATTTTCTTTCATTGGAAGCTCTTACCAACTTCTTAACTGTAGTTGCTTCCTTTTTGAGGCTGCATAGCATTTTATTGTCTTCTTTCCCTTCTACTGTTTACACATCTGTATTTTACACAGGACTGTAGGGATGTTTTTTCTCTTTGCTAACCCTGTTCCATTAACAGTGCACAGCATACAGTAGTTATACCAGACCTGTTTATCTTGCCAGGTTTGGTGGTTCATGCCTGTAAGCCCAGCACTCAGGAGGCTGAAGTGGAGGATTGTCGTGAGTTTGAGGCCAACATAGGCTACAGAGTTCAAAGCCAGCCTGAATTATTGCTGAAAACCCTGTCTCAAAAAGACCAAAAAAAAAAAAAAAAAAAAAAAGTCTTACAAAGACATGTTAAAAACTAATAGAATAATTATATGTGCTTATGTATGTAAATATGCACATATTTATTTATTATTTATTTATTTATTTGTATTGTGGCTGTCTCAGCCTGCCCTAGGGGTGGGGCTGGCACAGCATGTGGTGCTGGGGATCTAACTGTACTCCCTGTGGTTGCCTAAGCTTTCCTAAGCAGATGCTTTAGACCGCTGAACCATCTTGCCAGCCCCAATATGCACATATTTAGATGAAATATTTTTATTTTAAAGTATTTTCAACTGAAAAAGAATTAGGGCTCTATAAATGTAGACACAAATTATTTGTGAAATTGAAGCCTAGTAAGTTGTGCCATGAATTAAGTATTATTCAAGATTTTTAAATTTAATTCCAAAAAGTGCCATAGTTTCAGAAAGTTTCAAGTTTGACTGACTTTAAAAAATCACTCAATTTCAGACTTATCAAATACAGATCAGATTGTTTTGTTTGCAAAAGTTTGTTTATAAAACAATCATCCTTGTACTGTTGCTCTGTAATATTTAAAATAACTCATACAGAAATTTAGCAGCCACACAAATTATCAGAGGTGTATTTTGTATGGTCTAACACCATTTATATCTGGTATGAAAGAAAATATCAAAGCCAAAAATTAGGGGCCAGTAACCTCATGTTTTTCAAATGTGTATTTGTGATTGAGTAGTTGGAAAAATACACAGTCTGTTGAGTTGGAACTAACTTCTTGAGTTCAGTATACAAGTTTTTTTAAAGAGAGCAAATGTAAATCTTTTAATTTTAACGAGTCTGATATGTAGGAATGAATGAAAGAACCAGATGTGATAATAAAGGAAAAAAATATAAGAAGGCCCACCTCCTTCATCTCGGTTTAACTTGTAGAATTTTTTTTAAGTCTTTTTATCTATTTATTATTTGATACAAAGTCTCACTATGCAGCTTGAACTGGTAATAATCCTCCTGTCTCAGCTTCTCCAGTGCTGTGATTACAGGCATGCTCCACCACACTTGATTTTGCATGAGGTACTGGGAATTGCACCTGTGTCCTTGCACTTGCCAGGCAGGCACTTAGACTGCCAAGCTAGTTCCCCAGCCCTACTGGTAGAATTTTTAAGAGCAAGAGTCCATTAAAGCTTTAATGCTTGAATTGAACTAATCTACAATAGTGTGTCTGAATATCTAACTCTGAGTATGTAGATTTTTTGTGCAATAATTCTAACTTTCCTGCTCATTGGAGATTCTGCTGCCCATTGAAGATCTTGGAGTGTTTGTTACTATCTTTCAGTGTAGATGAAGTAACTTAGGTCTGCTAAGGATAGGTATCCAATGGCACCTCCAGAGAACTTGATTGCTAATAGAAATAGAATTTTTAACAAGGCAGTGATATTTGATAAGTTGTAGGCTTGTAATTAAAAGTAGAGTCTCTAGTAATTCTTGTAAAGAATCTGTTCAGGGGCCAGGGAGATAGCTCTGTGGCCCAAGTGCCTGCCAGGCCAGTATGAGGTCATGAGTTCAAACCCCGGTCGTGCAAAAGAATCTGTTCATATTGGGCTAATACCATTCCCCTTCAAGAAACTGAATTTTTTTCATCTCTATTTATTTATTTACTTACTTGATACAGGATCTCTGTACACACCTCAGACTCATAGTGGGTCTCTTCTCTCAGCCTCCCTGGTGTTGGGATTGCAGGCATGGGCAACCATGTGGATTTCAGTGGCTGGCATGGCATGCAGTACCGACAATGGAACCTGGGTCCTTGCACTTGCCAGGCAGGCACTCAAGACTGCCAAGCTGTCTCCCCAGCTCTAAAATTTTGTTTTTAGAGAAAAATAAAATGAAACAATTTCAAAACAAGATGATAGGAAATTTACAATGTTATTATATTACGTATTATTATCTTCAAAGTAGTTGCTCAGATTACCAGATACAGGCATGCAAAATTGATTAGACAATATCAGCACTAACTGTTCCTTTAAGTGAACTAAGAGGAATTAGTAGTACAATAATCTTAGCAATCTTGCACCTTTCAATATATTAAAGATTGAAGCCAGGGGCCTAGTAACTTATCTCCCTCTTGCTAAGAGAAATAGCTTCCCTGAGTAGTTTTTACTGCTCAGTGAATCTGTATTGCAGTATTTTGTAGCAGTTCAGTTGTTCATTACCTTTTTCATGTCTAGAGAATGAATAAATGAGTCTTTAATAAGTTTATCTGTATTTCTTATACTATTTTTTTGTGTTCATAATTAGGCTCTTACTCAGTGATAGCCAGAACAACAGGATTATCTTTCTTTCCAGTCCTCTGACTCATTGTCAAATGACATATATTTAATATTATAGGGCTATATGTAGCTCTTTTCATTGTCCTGCTATCATTAGCATGGTCAGTTATATTTTGTGTGTGTGTCTCATGGTTTACCTTACCACATTTTTTCTTACCTTACCATATTGTTTTAGTACTGGGAATCAACCTCAGGACCTTGTGCTTGCCAGGCAGTCACTGTACCACTGAGTTGTATCCCTGACCCTACATTTTTTATAGACTGCTTACAAAATAGCATAGGAATTTCATTCTTTTTTTTTTTTTTTTTGGTGGTACCGGAGTTTGAACTCATGACCTTGCACTTGCCAGGTAGGCATTTGTGTCATGGAGCTATCTCCCCAGCCCCTCTTGTTTTACTTTTCTTTCTTTATTTATTTTTTTAAAATTTTATTTACTTTTTTTCTTGTTTCAGAACCTTTGTTTGTTTATTCACTCATTTCTATGGCCGGCTCAGCCCGTCCCAAGGGCAGGGCTGGCACAGCATGTGGTGCTGGGGATCGAACCGTGGTCTCTGAAGCCGCCCAAGCTTTCCCAAGCAGGCGCTTTAGACCACTGAGCCATCCCGCTGGGTCCCTTACTTTTCTTTATTTACTTTTCTTTCTGATTTGGCTTAGAGGTGTATGCTGTGTTTATCTTTCTTGTAAGTGTTTTCCAGCTGGCTCTTTGTTTTTTTTCTTTTGACTCATCTCACTACCTTTTCTCCCCATTTGTCCCTTTTACTGGCAGCTCTACTTTTGATTCCTTATTATTTTTTTCTGTATATAAATTCAGTCCATAAAAGCTTTGTAATATCATTTGTTGATCTTTTTATTGAAGGGTTCCATTAATAGGAAGACAAAAAGATGCAGTCTATATGGGCCACACAACCTTACAACAAGACTGATACATACTATATGCTATATGTAATTTTATTGTAGCACTAATCAGAGTATATATAATTTGTGTGTCTCGCACAATTAATGCTCAGTGAATGTTAATTGAGGGAATACACTGTGAACATTAGTTGGGCAATGAATGTTTTTTAAATGAATATACATATTTATGTATGTATAAGTAATGATAAAATGCCATAAAAGTAAACTATGGGAAGCTGGTGAAGAAGTAATTCTATTAAGGGCATTCTACAAAAAATATATAGGAGATAGAATTAAAGTTTGGCCTGGAAAGGCATTCCCGCCAGACAAGAAGATATGAAAATGGTAAAATTTTCTGGTTGTTCAGAAAATGCATGTAGGTATGTCTATACAATAGGGGTAATTTGTATGCCATGAAGATTGCAAGAGATGAGACTGTGAATTAATGTTTTAAAGGATTCGAAATGTAGTCACCCATGGGTGATAGTTAGTGAAAGTTATAAAAGCAGAGTTGCTAGGCTTTGTTCAGAAAGGTAACTGATTGGGATATGGACAATGGATTAGCAGAAGGATAAATTAGGGCCAGGGAGATAGCTCAGTGGAATAAGTGCTTGCCTGGCAAGTGCAAGGTCCTGAGTTCAGTCCTTGGTACTGAAAAAGAAAAAAAAAAGAAGGATAAATGAAGAAACTTAGCATAATTTAGGCAAAAGATAGTGCTCATAATAGAGGCAAGGGGAGAAGAGAGACAAATCAGAGAAACAGCTTTATGTAGGCATATTTTGTAATAGAGAAACATTTAAGGGCAGAAATAACTTAGTAACTATAAGATAAAGTAAGAAAGAGGAAGGAATATTAAAGATGAACTAGATGCATAATAATCCCACTTATTAAGATAAAAAATAGTTTTGAACATATACCTCATTTAATAGCCTATCTGCTGTAATGACTGTTTAGACTTAGGACTGAGGTGTGTTGCTCAGACTTAGGACCTGCCCCTGGATTTTACAACCCTCTTTTTTTTTTAAATAGTTCTATTTGTCTTGTTTATAGAACCAATGTATTTTCTTGGGTATAGTACATACACCTTGTTTATACAATACTGTATTGTACTTTTTGCTGACTACACTGTATAGTACAATGCTGTAGTTTTGTGTTCTGTAATATAGCACAGTACTACTTTATGAAGAGTTATTCAAATAAAACAAGGTCATCAGGTTGGAGTTCCTTTTAATCATTTTTTTCCTGAATATTGTAGTATACATAGTATATTCAATTCTTCGTTTAGTAGCCTTCAATTAATGACTTCTTTGCAGGAATGGAACTGTTATTAAGTGAGGAATATCTGTAATGAATTGTTATTTTTTTTTAATTTGATGAGTTTCAAGTGCTAATGATATTTGGAGGTATCATCAGACTGAAAATGTAGATCCAGAGCTCAGAGAAAGGTTTAGGAAAGGAATATTATATTTAAAAAATATATGAGATGGTCTGGGAAAAAAGCTAGAAAAGAGACCAAAGAACAGAACCTTTTGAAATGTTAACACTGATGAAGTGGACTGAAGTAGAGAAGCCACCAGCCAAGATAAAACAAGAAATAAGGAAAGCAGGAAAGATGCATTTTACTAGTCCCAGAAGTTGTTAGCATTTCAAGACGAAAGTTTGAAATTCGAAGTGTTATGTTTTAATAGCTATCATATAGAAAGTTGTGTTATTACAAAAGTATATTTCCTGGCTTTTTTCTAGATGGATAAATTATTAATGTTTACACTTTTCTAAGATTTTCATCATAATAACCCTATAAATCAGGAAAACATACAATTTTTGTAGACTGTACCATGATTTTTTTGTTTAGAAAAATCCAGACGTTTTAGTCGATGGGCTGGGCTGGGGATTTAGCTTAGTGGCATAGCACCTGCCTGGAAAGTGTAAGTTTGTAAGTTTGGTTCTTGATACTGAGAAAACAAGAAACACATTAGTTGATGGGCTATTCATAAGAAAGTGAAGTTGAGAGTTTATAAAGGCAATATTTTAAGAAAAACAGTCTTTTCTGGAGAGTAGAGAAAGCCTCTATGTATGTCTAAAAGGACATTGTGTTTTAATTTTCCATGCTCCTCTTCATCAATACATTTCTTACTTCATTTTCTGTAGTATATGTAAATTTCAAAAGTTCTTCACAAATAACTTCTTCCTCTTCCTCCTCCTCCTCTTCTTTTTCTTCTTCCTTTTTTTCCTCCCCTCTCCCCCTTCTTTTTCTAATTCATTAATTTTTATACTCCACACCTTCAGGTAGCTGAAATGAGGGAAATTTGTCATAAGGCCCCAGAGAAACCTTAGGACATATAAGGTCTTAATATTAGAAGAACTGGAAAACTCTCAAGAACAAGACCACTTTTTTCTTTTTGGAAACCATATGGGATCATATGGTTTCTCATTTGTTTTCCTATGATCTTTCTCTTGCTTTTTCATGACTTTTGAATTTGATTCCTCATTGATTCAGTTGCTTAATGTTCTAATTCCAAAATTGTTGGTGACTGAATATGCTACCTTTGAGTCAGTTTTTTACTTCTTTTTTGTTGTTGTTGTTGATTCTTTTTTATTTATTTATTTAAATTTAACAATGGTTATATTACATATTTTCACCATCAGATCAGTTTAGATTAATAGATATAGGTATATAAGATTGATCAAACAATTAAACATTAACACTTTCAATAAACATTACTTTTTTTTCCCTCTTTCTTTTTTTAACAGTTGACACATTGCATATTGTCCTCACAATAGTTCTGTAGAGCACAGAGTGTGGGCATGACCCACCTTCCTATTGATGTTGCTAAGAAAAAAAAGAAAAGAAAATTCTTCTCTTTGAGTTAAGAGGAAGCAGATACATACACAGTCCAATGTTCCACAATTGCAGTGGGCCACCAGTGAAGCTTGCAATGTTGGAGGCTATTGATCCATGCCTCCTACAGCTCATCTCATCAATCTAGCTCTGCGTTTCATGCCTTGTAATTAAGCTTTTTTTTTTTTTTTTTGCTGGGTGGTCAAGGGCAAGTCAAAGCAAGACCTGTATAACAAAACATTCATTTTTTTTTATCTTCCAAGGTCAAATCCCCTCAGGATTAAGTTTGGGACTATATACACTACTTTGTAGAACTGTTGTTAGTGTCAGCCTTCGGGACAAGTCACAGCCGTTGCTTGGCCAATTTGCTTTCTGTGAAAGCCTGAGAGAATATTTTTCTCTGGGTGACTCTCCTTAGACACACTATAGTTCATTTATCCCTTTGCTCTGAGGTCCCATAATCTCCTTGACCACATAATTTGAGACACCTCTGAGTTACAGGATATTACTCTTATATCCTGAGTCCTTACTGACCTTGAAGGGCTAGGGCCAAAATATTGGCTATCATCATAGCCCTTCTTTTTCTCCAGTTTTTGGTCTGTTAACTTATGTTCTTAACCCTCCAGCAGAAAAGCTTTGTGATACTATTACTCTATAACATAGGTAATTGAGCTTATCATCATTGGCTTTCTGAATATCAAACATCTTTGACTTAGCTTGGAATTGATATTTTCTGACCACCATTGATGTTCTAATAATGTTCCATACAATGTGATATAAGCAGTTACACAATTTTTACACTGATATTTGGAAATTCAAGGAAATACAAAATTGTAGCCTCTCAAATCTATGATATTTGGCCCAGTCTCTTACTTTGAACTAATACTCTTGAGAGAGAGAATAACAGTAACTGAGTTTACATTGGGAGCAGTACACATCAAAAAGACAAGAGTGACATGCATTCCAAGCATAATTTTAGTGTTACATGTTGCTATGATCAATATGATGAACCTTTTGAAGGTTCTTAAGCCCAATATCTGATTCATCCTGTACATAAGTGCATGCTTTTGCTCCTGATATGTTTTCTCTTTTATCTGCTTCCAGTCACTTCGTTGTTTAATCCATAACATATTCAGCTGTGTTATGCCCTTAAGTCTTATTTTCTTCTTTAAAGTTCTTATATTAAGGAGACTATATGATATTTACACATGTAGGTCTGGTTTATTTCACTAATGAGTATATGTTCAATATACATCCATTTATATATGAAGTTTTCAAACTTATCATCCTTTATAGCTGAGTAATATTCCATTGTATAAAAATACATCTTTTTCAACCATTCTTGGAATGATGGGCATTTTGGTTGTTTCCAAGATTTGGCTATTACAAATTGAGCTGCTATAAACATAGGTGCACAGATATCGCCATAGTATGATGTTTTCAGTTCTTCTGGGAAAATTCCCAGTAGGGGAATAGCTGGATTGAACAGAACTTCCAATTCTAGTTTTGTAAGATTCTCCACACTGCTTTCTATAATGGTTGCACCAGTCTTCATTCCCACCAGCAGTGGAGAAGGGTTCTTTTTTCCCCACAGCCTCTCCAGCATTTGTTGCTGGTTGATTTCTTTATGATAGCCATTCTTTCTGGGGTGAGATGGTAACTAAGTGTTGTTTTGATTTGCATTTCACAAATGGCTAGCGATGTGGAGCATTTCTAGTTTTTTACTTCTTATTCAGTTAGGTATAGGTGGGGTAAAGAGCAGGACCTTGTGGATTGAGGCAGGGTGTTCCTTCAAACTATCGGTAGGCACAGTGATTAACACCTATAATACACTTATATACACTTTCATTTAACAGATCTTTTCAAGAACACTGTAAAAGCATAATTTGAGATTATTTGTTTTGTATTTGAAAGGAAGGGTTGTTTTATCAACTTTTGAAAACTGTTAGAATCAAATGAATATGTGTATCGTAAACACTGAGTTCAGGATAGTTGTTATTCTGGATCAGTAAGAGATGAATATGAGTAGAGATACACAAGAGACTTCTGCCATTTTGGTAATAGTGTTTATTAAATTGATGGGCAAGAATATGGGTGCTTATATGATTTTTTATACCATGTTTATAATAAATTTTTTAAAATACAATAGAGAGTCAGTGAGATAGCTCAGTGGTCTGAAGCACTTGCTTAGGTAAGCCTAGACAACTGCAGGGACCGTAGTTCACTCCTGGTACCACATGCTGTGCCAGCCCCTTCCCCAGGGCAGGCTGAGCCAGCCATAAGATAAAGTAAATAAAGTTTAAAATAAAAATAAATAAACTACTTGGCGTGTGGATTATTTGGAGCCCCATCATTAAAAAAAAAAAAAAAAAAAAATACAGTAGAGAAGGAATTGTTTTAGAGGACGATGGAATGTTCTTTAAATTTAGAGTTTGACAGACAAACCTGAGGAAATAAATTAATCTGACAAGTATTCAAAGTTTGTTACCACAGGTACTGTTGACTGACAGTGTGGCTTTTAGCTTTCAGACCAGGGAAAATGTAACTCATAAGATAATTACAAAATGTCAACTTTAACTAGGTCATCTGGTCTGTTTTGGGAGTATTGAAACAGAAAACCAAGGTTATCTATCATGGAAGTGGAAGGTTGTAACAAATTTATTACTGGATAATGAAATACTTAATTTGATAAATTTGGAATTTGGATGTGCTTATGTCTCTTGAAGTAAAACTTTTTTTGGTATCTTGAAGGATGTATTTCCAAGAAGCCTTAACAGGTATCTTCCAGAAAAATTAATGTTTTCATTTGTATGCATGTGTTATAGCATTATCTATATTGTTTATTTTTCAGTTATATTGTGTCTGTGTTACTCTTCTGTTATTGCTGGGACAAATATCTCACAGCCAAAATGAAGAAAGGAAAGGTTTATTTAGCTCACAGTTACTGGAGGTTTCAGTCCATGCTCAGCTTGCTCAAAAGCTGACTGGCACATGGCAGAGAGCAGCAGTTCATGGCAGCTGAACAGCAACAATGCCAACAGAGAAAGAGTTTGTCCCTCTGTCTCTCTTATATTGCACCCAGGCTCTCTGCCCCAAGTTAGGTGTAGCACTCACACCCATAATCCTGTCAGTATTAAGGCCTATAATCCCAGTGGATCACTCATAATCCCAGTCGATCATAAATTAATCTTAAACTCTAGAAGTCCCTGCTCCATGACTGCATGAGGCTTGTCAGGGACAACTAGACACAAACCATGACATGGTGTTAACATGTCTGCATCACTGGATCCCTCTGGGGATACAGGTCAAGGATACAACTTCTTTCCCTAGAAAAATATATATAAATGACATAAACAAAATTGTGCTTACAATTTCATGGAGTGTATTCTCCCTAGGTTAACAGCACTTAAAGCCAGGAGTGGTGATACATGCCTATAATCTCAGTACTTGCTAAGGTGAGGCAGAATCACCTTGAGTTAGGGCTAGCCTGGGCTACATAGTAAATTCAAAACTCGTATGAACTGCATAATGAGACCCTGTCTCAAACAAAACACCACCTCCTAAAAAAGAGGGAGAGAGAAACAGTATTTGTACTAGGGCTGGGATTGGAGCTCAGTGGAGAATGCTTGCTTAGAATACACAAAGCTCTGGATTTGAATCCTTTGAGAATTCAAAGTTATTTATTGGATATTTATGATTTTCTTTTGTTCAAAAAACCTGTATTAGATTGTGAAGTTGTATAAGTCAGGGCCATTTCTTCGTTTTTTGTGGCATTCAGTGTGTTGCAAAAATAAGTACTGAAAAACTAATGATAGCACAAGGTAACTAATGAAACAGTTTACTTTCCTGATCCTCAAGTCTTGAAAGTCAAAGATTACTACATAGAATTTTAAATTTTTGAACTTTTAAGGATATAAGTAAAATTACATAAAGTCTGAAAGGGTAGAGCAGATGCAATGAAAAGAAGCAAACAATTAGAAATAAAGTACTAAAACGTAATTTTTACTGATGGAATGTAAAATGTATATTGATGGTATAATGACAAATCTTTTGTGTACCAAATAATTTTGACTTTTAGAAATATAAAGAAAATTGTCAAAAAGTCTGTTACTGTGGGATATATATAATGTATAAATACAAATATATATATATATATATATATATGTTTTTAGACTTACCATGTGATTCAGACTGTCCTTAAACTTACTATGTAGCCAGAATGGCCTCAAAGTTGGAGCTATCCTTCCGCCTCAGCCTCCCGAATGCTGGGATTACAGGTGCACACCACAGCATCTGGCTATCTCTCTTAATTCTTAAAAGATTGAACAGGCAAAAGAAAATCATAAATATCCAGTAAATAATTTTTGAATTCTCGTATGACTGTAAAATCATCTTGATGTCTGTCAAGTACTTCATTTGAAGGTAGTTTCATTATTTCTTGGGACTTTGTAAACTTTTTTTTCTTGCGGGACCTTGCACTTGCCAGGCAGGCACTTATGCTGCAGAGCTATCACCCCGGCCCTGTAAACTTTTAAAGTGACTAAAAATGACGTTTTGCAAATTCACACACACACACACACACACACACACGACACACATTTTTGTATTAGTACATTTTGGTAGGACATAAGTGGTTACATTCTTTGTAGGAAGTTGGAACATGTACATAATACATCTTAATTCTGTATTTTAGTCTCTTTCCCCTCTTTTCCCCACTTCCTCTATCTTTCTCTCCTTTCCTTTTGTAAAAGATCTATCTCCATTTTTTTCAATTATCTTTTTTTTTCTCTGTATTTCTACATTATTTACTGCCATGTGTCTGATTTGTTTCACTTAATGTATGATCTTAAGGAGCATCCATTTTCACACAGATGACTCAAGTTATCTTTATTTTGACAGAGTAGTGTCCCTTGTGTATAAATACTGTATCATAGTTTCTTTCTCTATTCATCTGTTCATGTGGCCATGTAGAGGCCATTTCCAAGATTTTTTTTTTTTTTATGACTGGCTCAGCCTGCCCTGGGGGTGGGGCTGGTGCAGCATGTGGTGCCAGAGATCGAACCCAGGTCCCTGTTGTTGCCTAAGCTTTCCTAAGGCACTTTAGACTGCTGAACCATCTCACTGGCCCCATAAGATTTTACTATTATGAATTATGATGTTTTAACGTGGGTATGCATCTATTACTATAGTATGATGTCTATAACTCTTTTGGGAAGATACCTAAGTGGAATAGTTAGATCAAATAAAATTTTTAGTTTTAGTTTTTTGAGGAATTTCTATACTGATTTTCATAGTGATTGTGCTACTTTAAATTCTCAGCAATAATTAGCCTTTTTGCTGCAGCCTTTCCAACATTTATTACTGATTTTCTTTGTAAAGGACCTTGCACTTGCCAGGCAAGCACTTACCCTACTGAGCTATCTCCCTGGCCCCCCTTATTACTAATTTCTTGATATTTGTTGTTATTTCTGGAGTAAGATGAAATCAATTTGAGAATCACATTTTAAAGATAGTATGGCTTTTCTCAAATCTTTTTTTGCTATTTTTTTAAAAAATAGGGCCAGCAAGATAGCTCAGTAGAGGAAGTGCCTGCTTTGACAAAGCCATACTTTTGCCTGTTCTATATTTTGCTTAATTTTGTTTTGTGGAATACAGTGTTGTTTCTCGTATTTCTTACTTAACAGGTATGTGATACTCAACTATGGCATGCAACTACAATGAGTTGATTCTCATTGTTAATGGTGACTTTCTTTCTTTCTTTTTTTTTCTTTTTGAGACAGGGTCTTGCTATGCAGTTCAGGCTGGCCTTGAGCTCATTTTTGTAGCCCATGCTGGTCTCAAACTTGCACCGATCCTCCTGCCTCAGCTTCCTAAGTGCTGGGATTATAGGCGTGCACCGCCATGTCCGGCAGTGGTGACTTTTCTACAATTTATTTATAGTATGAAGTAATTCATGTGTCATTCTTAATATTTATTTGAAGATGACTGACCATTAGTACATTATTTACTTTGAAGCAAAAATAGACTTATTTTTGGGTATTCTCTTATGCAACATCTCAGCCTTAGCATCAGCCTCTAAACATGGAAATAATAAATACAAAGGCAATTTTTATTATTTACTCTAATTCTGTTGGGGAAAAATTATAATTGCTGTATCTTTTAGCATTATTTTAATTTTAAGCTCGCAGAAGTTTATCCAAAGAAACTTTGTAGCAGGTCATAGACAGATCAGTGATATAGAATAACCATGTTTGTTTAGTTTCCATTTTTCATTTTGCTAAATTCTTTTTTTGTTTGTTTGTTTTTTGTTTTTTGTTTTTTTTGCTAAATTCTTTTTATCAGGAGGAAAGCAAATGAATTAGTTTTTATTGACAGCTCTGATTCAAGATTTTTTTTTCTTTAATGTATTTAGTACAGGTCTGTAGGGTCTCACTACACAGATGGGGCTCATAGTGATCCTTCTGTTTTCAGCCTCTGAAGTACTAGGATTACAGGCTTGCAGAGCCACATCCATTCTCAGTCCCCATCTCAGGGAGCCCTGGGGCGGGGGACGCGGGAAGGGGTGGGGAACGAGGGATGGAGGGGCGGGCAGGCCGCACCAAAAGGTGGAGATTGAATTCTGGTTGCTGTGCCTACCTAAGCAGGTACTTTAGTCTTAACCTATGTGGCTGGCCTGATTCAAGGTTTTATGGCTGATAATTTTAAATGGTTGCCATATTTGCTAATTTGAAGTTTTCTACTGTTTCTGTTTTCAGAAACCTAGGTTTGCCTTTTTTGGAGCCATATTTTTTAATCTATGCAGAATTTTATTTTTAGAATGTTTTTGAATTCTTTAAAGGAAATTTAAAAATTAATATTTATTATTAGGTAAGATTACTTCTTTAAACTTTAATTATATACTTTAATTTTATGTATTTGGATATTTTAAGTGAAAATTTTTTCCCTTAAATTGGGGTCTTTAGCATTCATTGTATTGTACTTGCTGTGAAGACAACTAATTGGAGAAAAGTGTTTTGTCACGTATGATACAGGTTAATTTCTATGATGTAAGCAGTTTATTAGATTAATAAGAAAATAAACAATATACTGGTACATAATTGGGCAAAGGAGGAGAAAAGATACTTTACTAGTAAAGACCTAAGATTAGAGCCAGATGGTGGTATGCACCCATAATCTCAGCACTATGGAAAGTTGAGGCAGGAGGATCATAAGTCCAACCCCAACCCCAGACCTGGCAACTCGGTAACTTAGCAAGACTCTGAAAATAAACTTAAAAAAAATTTAAAGGTCTGAGGATGTAGTTCAGTGTGAAGGTCACAGATTCAATACCTAGCATTGAAGGTGGGGGAAAATTACAATTAGAATATGTGGCAGAAAATTTAATCCTACTAGTGTTACTAAATGCAAATCAGTGCAACTCTTCTTCCTATTACTCAGGAAAAGAAAAATAAACACTGTCCACTAATAAAATTATCAATAATGTTGGTAGGCTCTTCTATTACTATATGTTGGAAAAGATAGTTTGACATTGAATTTTAAGAGTAATATGCCCTTCACATTCTTTAGTTCAGTTTTAATGCACTTTACAGATCCAATTGTAGATAATCTAAATTTTAAAAAAATCTTGTATATAGGCATATTTGTAAAATATGTGTTATTTGTAAAATAATGTATTGCTTATCTAATAACATCCTCCCCTCACCCCATTTAAACATTAAAAACAAAGCACATTTGTTGTCTCACTTTCTATAGGTGAGGAATTCAGGAGCAGCTTATCTGGGTGATTCCGATTCGAGGTGTCATGAGATTATAGTCACAATGTCAAATAGGGCTGTAGTCATCTGAAGACTTGAGCAGGAAGATCTGCTTCCTGGAGTGCTCACTGAATAGTTGTAAGCAAAAAGCCTCAGTTCTTTGCCAAATGGATCTCTTCATAGGCAACTTCACTGTCTCATGACATAAGTATTTGTCAGCTTCCTGTTGCTGGGGAAAATAGCTGACATACACAACTTAAAGGAGAAAAGGATTTTTTTGTTGTTCATAATTTCAAAGATTTCAGCCCATGGTCAGCTGACCCTGAGGCATGAACCATATATTAGAGAAAAGCTACTCAATTCAAGACCAGGAAACTGAGAGAAAGGGAGAGAGAGAGGGAAAGCCTGAGAACAAGATACACCCTTCAGGGGCATACCCCAAGTGACTGTGTTACTCTAACTAGGCCCCTTCTAATAGCACTTTTTTATGAACTCACGAGTAGATTTATCTGCCTATGAGACAGCACTCCATTCACTTCCAGAAAGCCCCACTTCTTATACACAAACACTTTGGGGAAAATTTCTTACTAAACTGGATCCTTGAGTTGGGGTAGAGAGAATGTATTTTACTGCCTAGTTGTAGAAATCTTACCTTCTTATTTCTATCACATTTAATATTAGCTAAAAGTGAGTCACTAAGTGCGACCTTTGCTCAACAGAAGAAAACTTAAGCCCCATTATTAAAGGTATATATATATATACATATATATATATATATATATGTATATATATATATTTTTTATTTATTTATTTATTATTATTTTTTTTTTAGGGGGGCAGGGTTTTGCTATGTAGTTCAGGCCAGCTTTGAACTCATTATCTGCCTGCATTAGCCTCCAAAGTACTGGAATTACAGGCATGTGCCACTATACTTGGCTTTTAAAAATATATCTTGAAACTATCGCATATGTATAGCAGTTAAGAACATAAAAGAGAAATTACAGTCATTACAATAAGGAGAAAATTGGAAGAGAATATGCAGAATAACTCAATGGTTGTCCTAGGATTTTGAAGTAAGGATGAGTTCTTCCCCTGTAGTTTCCAAACTTCCTTTGTTGCTATATGTATGTATGTGTGTGTGTGTGTGTGTGTGTGTGTGTGTGTGTGTATATATATATATATATATATATATATATATATATATATATGTTTTGTGTGTGTGTGTGTGTGTGTGACTGAGAATATGATTTTTTTTCTTCTGGTTTTAGTACTAGGAATTAAACAGAAGGCATGATGAATGGCAAACGTCTGTCCTGCTACTGAACTGCAGCCCCAATCCTGTGACCTTTTTTTTTTTTTAACAGAATAATCCTTCTGTCTCCATAAAAAAGTATCATGACTTTCATCATTAAGTTTTCTAAACATAGGGGTATAATGTTCTTTCTCTTCTGAGTTATGATATTATCTCTCTTTTCCTCTTTATATTATGATAATATACAGCAATCAGTGAAATCCATCATCTTAATCTACTTCATGATCATTGTTATCTACCCCTCTGCCTCCCTTTTCTCCTTCTTTTTTAAAATTAGGTCTTGTTATATTGCACAGGTGGGCCTGGAACTCCTAGAGTCAGCTGATGTTCCTATATAGGTTTTCTGATCATTGAGACTTAAGCTTTTGCATCTGGTTTAACCACTTACTGATTGCAATGCTAGAAATTGAACCCAAGGCCTTGCATATGTTAGACAACTGCTGTATCACTAACACCCTGAGCCCCTCTTAAGCATTTTTAAGTGTGTAGCTCATTAGTATTAAATGTGTTATGGTTTATGTCTAGTTGTCCCCCAAAAGCCTCATGTAGTCTTGGAGTGGGGACTTCTATAGATTGAGACTTGACTCATGAGTCACTGGGATTATGTGATTTAGTACTGATCTAGAGTTTAAGACTTGATCCATGATCCCTGGGATTATGTGTTTTAAGTACTTCTGAGATTATGAGTGTAACCTAAGGCTGATAGGCTGAGGCGGAGAGCCTGAATGTAATATAAAGAGAGACAGAGAGACAGACTAGAGCTAGAGCTGTTGCTCCACTGCCCTGTTTGGTTGGCTACCTCTGTTATGACTGTTACTGTTCTGCTGCAATGAACTGGATTCTCTGCTCTGTTCCACTCAGCCTTGGGCCAGCCAAACATGGACTGAAACCTCCACAAACTGTGTGTGAGCTAAATAAACCTTTCCTTCCTTCATTTTGGATGTCAGGTATTTGTTCCAGCAATGAGTAAAAATAACTAAGACAACATGTATTCATTTTATTGCGCAACCAGTACCACCATGTCTATACAGAGCTCTTTTTATTTTATTTTATTTTATTTTTTTCTTGTTTCAGAACTTTTGTTTGTTTATTTATTTTTATGGCTGGCTCAGCCTGCCCTGAGGGGCAGGGCTGGCGCAGCATGTGGTGCCGCCGGGGATCAAACTGCGGTCCCTGCAGCCGCCTAATAGGCAGAGCTCTTTAAAAAAACTTCCCAAAATCCCACAGAGGTGGTGCACACCTATAATCCCAACACTTGGGAGGCTGAGGCAGAAAGATTGCTATGAGTTTCAGGCCAACTCAGACTATGTAATCCCTGTGTCAAAAAATTGTTTTTGTCTCAAAACTGAAACTCTATACACCAAACAGTAATTTTCATTTGCCCTTCCCCCTAGTCCTGGTAACCAAAATTCTATTTTCTCTCTGTGATTTTGACTTAGTAACCCATATAAATGGAACCATATAGTGTTTGTCTTTATGTGACATTATTTCACTTAACATAATGTCTTATCCGTGTTGCAGCATTTGTCAGAATTTTCTTGCTATTAAGGCTGAATAATATTCCATTAGATATATAAAAAGTTTGCTTATTTACTCATTGATGGCCAGTTGAGTTGCTTCCATTTAGCTGATGTGAATAATACTACTGTAGATATATTCTACTTTCAGTTGTTTTGTTTTTAAACTGGAAATATAATTAATGAAATTCATATTAATTCTTTTTTTTTTTAGAATTTTTATTTTATTTTTTTTCCTTGTTTCAGAACCTTTATTTGTTTATTCACTCATTTTTATGGCCGGCTGAGCTCACCCAGAGGGCAGGGCTGGCACAGTGGTGCCAGGGATCCAACTGCGGTCCCTGAAGCCGCCCAAGCTTTCCCAAGCAGGCACTTTAGACCACTGAGCCATCCTGCCAGGCCCATATTAATTCTTTATTTATGAAATGTCACAACATCTTCCATAGTGGCTATACCAATATACATTCCTACCAGTACTACACAGGGCTTCCATTTTTCTACACCTTCACCAGCACTTGTTATGCTCTGGTTTTTTAATATTAAAAAATTCTGGGCTGAGCGATAGCTCAGTGGATTAAAGGCAGAGAACAGCAGCCTGGGTTCAATCCGCAGTATGCTGTGCCGGCCCAGTCCCCAGGGCATGCTGAGTCAGTGATTGAGACTGGCCCTGGTGCCATGTGCCTGTAATCCTAGCACTTGAGAGGCTGAAAACAGGAGAATCACTAGAGTCCAATCTACATAGTGAGACCCTGTAGACCCTATCCTAAATGCAAATCTGTCTGTCTGTCTGTCTGTCTGTCTGTCTGTCTACCTTTCTCTATGTCATTCTAATGTATATGAGCTCATGGTGATATAATATTTAATGGTTTAATTATCTCATTTGGTTATGAGAATCTCTTGAAAGGTATACAGGTACATTTTGGAGTTAGCAAAATCTTTTTCTGGTTTTTATGAAGGGCAAGTTAAATCAGGCCATGTTCTTTACATATGTTATAATATTGATGTTCAGTGAATGATGATTGTGATTACAGGTAAACTGGCAGGATGAGGAGCAGTAAATCAAAAGAGGTGCCTTTATCAAATCCAAGGAACTCTCAAAGCAAGGATATTGTTCAAGGTAAGGTGCTTTTTTTTTTTTTTTAAGTTAATCCAGTTAATTCGTTATTTAGGTCATATATATTAAATTCTAGTCTAAGCAGAAAATAACCATGCACATGCTTTAAGAAAAGATTAAATAATTTTTAATTTGAATATACAAGATAACTTTTAAAAGTATCCTATGTTATACTTTTATAAAGAAAAAAAAAACCCTTTTTAAAATTAAATATCCATGTAAGATTAATTTTATATAGTTTTTAAGAAATTCTGAGTTGGTGATAATAATATAGCTCCTAAAAATAGATGTATTATGCACAGATTAATGAAAATAATAATCTTATTGAACTCCTTTTTAAATCATGCATTAGCAATAACTATAAAGCATAATATATTTTAAAGGAGTTCTATAAACTGTAGTTCATCTGGAAGGATATTATTGGATTTGTGAGGGACTTGGAAATTAAATCATATTGGGAACTATTTGAAGGAAATGAAAATATTTATCCTGGAAAGGATGACTCCTGGGAAATATGTAGTCTTAAATTTTGAAAGGCTGTTTTACCTTTGTTTCTCATGGTAGATTGAAATCTGTAGTAGTTTTATTTTATTATTATTATTTTTTGTTTGTTTGTTTCAGAACCTTTGTTTGTTTATTCACTCATTTTTATGGCCGGCTCAGCCCACCCCAAGAGCAGGGTTGGCGCAGCATGTGGTCCCGGGGATCAAACTGCGGTCCCTGAAGCCGCCCAAACTTTCCCAAGCAGGTGCTTTAGACCACTGAGCCATCCCGCCGGGCCCCAAAATCTGTAGTAGTTTTATCTTTTTTACACTGTAATGTAAAATAGAAAACAGCACAAAAATTTGTATTTGTTTACTTTATTTGAGCAAACTGAGGATACTGCTTATAAGTGGAAATGTCAGTCCAGTTGTTCTGAGGATTAATAGTATCAGTATCTTATCCTATCTATCTATCTATCTATCTATCTATCTATCTATCTATCTATCTATCTTATGGCCCTGCTCAGCATGCCCTAGGGGTGGGGCTGGCGCAGCATGTGGTGCTGGGGATACAACTGAGGTTGCCTAAGCTTGTCTAAGCAAGCACTTTAGACCACTGAGCCATCTTGCCAGCCCAGTATCAGTACCTATTTAATTCAGTTTGGTAGGAAGCTTAGCTTTATATGATAGTACTTATAGAAAAAACATATTTTAGTTCAATATAGTGAAACATTTACTGCTGAAGAGTTCTGCCTAACAAGTGATTCAAACCTTTGAGTGGATTTGAGAACTTAACTAAGATTGTGTTCTGAGATCTACTTCAGAGATTTCTGATTCAGTAAATATCACTTGATCCCCACAGATGTAACTACAACATGGGATGCACTTTCTCAGACCAAGGCTGCTGTAAGTTATTTTAATTTATATTTACTTATTTCTGTTTTAAAATTAATTTCCTGTTTGGATAGGGTAACTTTTTTCTGTAGTACTTTTTTTGAATAAAAAATAAGCATTTTACTAAGAAATGACATATATTATAAAGTGACATTACTTTTAAATAGTAAAGGTAGAAAAGCAACACTGCTGTAGGTATCAAGGGAACTAATACCACTCATAAAATACTAAAACCTGTGTAATTTATTCACCTTTAATAGATTAGTTCATTTGGTATGTTGAAGATTTGATAGAATAAATTTGATAATGATGGGCTTGTGTCTGTGTAGAAGGCTCATTGCCAGGGAGGAAATGAAAGGAACTGGCTTTTCTGGAAGCTTTGAATGGTTAATAAGTTACCTCTTCTTTTGTTTCATACTGCTGAAGAATGTCTGCTATGAGCAACTTGTTCCCATTTGTGTTCTACCCAGTCTTACTCAGATTTTCAGAATCCACATTTGACAAATGATATTTAGTCGCTTTAAATGGAGATACCACTTTTAAAATTTCCTTTCTAAGCAAATTATCTTTTAATGTACCCTTTTTTTGTATACTACTTGATTTAAAATACTTGCATCTTTACTCTCGAGTATTTTTGTGGTATTTTTTTGTTTTCTTTTGAAAATCAATCAAGAAGGGCCAACAAGATAGCTCAGGGGACTAAGCACCCACTTAGGCAAGTGCAGTGACTGGCTTGATCCACAGCACATGTCATGTGGCCCTGCCTCTGGGCACCTTGTGGCACAGGCCTGTAATCCCAGGGATAAGGAGGCTAAAAACAGGAGGAGGATCACTGTAGTCCAAGCTGCATAGTGAAACCCTATATCAAATACATTAAGGGGGGAAAAAAAAAAAGAAGAAAGAAAATGAATCCAAAAAAATTGTTACTACTTAGGTTTGATCCCAGCGTAGGATCAAGTTTCAGCTCTAGGTATGTGTGCTGCCAAAGGGAGCACAGGTTTTGGCCCTATGAATAAGCAATGTACATTCTGTCTCATTTATGTATTATACATCTACAGTATAGGAATAGTTTTTATTCCTCAGTTGGATTTAGTTCTAATCTAATTTATAACTAGACTAATTTATATCTAAACAACAATTCACAGTTGTTTTTCTTTCTTTATTTTGTTTTTTGTGGGACTGGGTTTGAACTTAAGACCTTGCACTTGCCAGGCAGGCACTTGTGCCACAGAGCTACCTCTCCAGCCCCACAGTTGTTTTTCAAAAGCCGTGTTTTTGAAAAATTTGTAAAGGACCCATAATAATAAGTACAGGAAAAAGACTGATAGTGAAATACTACTATGTAGTATTATTTCAATTTTTTGAGTTTGTTACACAAAAAAAAATCTAAAGGAAGAGTCATAATGGTGTACAGTGTTTATTGTTTTGTGGGGCTAAGGATTGAATGGGGAACAATACCTATGCTAGTGTTCTCTCACTGAATTACCACTCCAGGCCTCCTAAATTTGAACCAAGGTCTTAGCTAAATTGTTTGGGCTGTTCTCTAACTTGTGAACTTCATCCCTTGGCTTCTTGAGTAGCTGAAATTACAAGCATGTGCCATCCCCAGCCAAATTATTTCTGTGTAGTAGTTTTGATAGTTTTAATTTTATTATATATATCATATATTTAATATATGTTTTGTTTTCAAGTATTCTCCTATAAGCATATAATATTCCACTCTATTTAGGAGAAAATGCATTTTTAAGAACATTGAGAACACTGATGGTTATACCAAAAGTTGACTTACATTGCAAAGGGTATGTGAAACTTGCCTAAATTCTATCTATCCTGTGAATTTTGTTTTTGTTATGAAACTTATCGCACAGACATAAAATTATAAAGTGATGTCTATTTGAGTAGTCCTAAATTTAGCCTCAGTCTTTCCTCAGATTTGCATGTAAAGTATAAAAAATATGACATATAATGTGAGTTAATTTAATGCTTTAAGAAACTCAATGATTAAGAGCATATTTCAACATGAGGGACAGATATCTTTGATAGTCTTCTTTCTTATTTATTTATTTATTTATTTAGTACTGGGGATTGAGTCTGGCACCTTACACTTGCCAGGCAGGTGCTTATGCCACTGAACTATATCCCTGGCCCAGTCTTCATAATCTTTTTCATCATCTTTTGTTTACATTTGGGTATGGTAGCTGATATAAACAGTGATAAAGCTAAGAAGAAACCATTCCTGTATTTTTTCTACTTTGGGGAAAGATATTGGGTAATATATTTTTAAATAACTACATAAACTGTTGGTAGCTGGAGTATTTACAGAATTAACATATGTGTGGTATTTAAACTTTAGCTGAGACACATTGAAAACAAATTAGAAGTAGCTCCTTCAAGTACAGCTGTGTTTGATTCTGCCATGGATGTTAAGAAGTCTTCTGCAAGTGCTACCCGAAAGATAAGCAGAAAAGGTATGTATGTTCTTTTAGAGATTTTATTTATTTATTTATTGAGATTTTATATATACATGTATGTATTGGTGGAGATGGGGATCTAACCTAAGGCCTTCTGCATGCAAAGCAAGACTGTACCACTGAGCCACATCCCCAGCCCCCAAAATACAAAGTTTTGATGTTAGACTTATTTGTCTCTTTTTTATTCACATATGCTTATAATTCATAATATAATTACATTCATCTTGAGAAATTGGTGCCTAGTCAATCTTAGTCATTTTAGTAGCCCAGCATTTAATTTTCTTCTTTGGTACTAAGAAGGAGGTATGAACTAGTCTCATATTCAGTGACTGTAGATGATATTTGTATTATCTTTTGATCAGGAACTTTACCACCATTTCATTCCCTTTGATAATAAGTTTTCAACTGTTCATAATGAGAATTTCATTTTGAGTACTTGGGGTGTATTATATTAATTTGTTTTAAAGGTCACAGGCATATTATTTTTCATATAAAATTTAGTTGATTTACAAAAGTGAGCTCAAAGCCAGCCTGAACTGCATCGCGAGACCCTGTCTCAAAAAAGACAAATAAATAAATAAATAAATAAATTTAAAAAAAATTTAGTTGATTTAACAAAGTGTGTTTTTTGGAGGGATTCAAATTAGTGAAAGAACTAGAGCACTGGATTAATGTCCCAGTACTAGAAAAAAAAAAAAAAAATCAGATGGAGTATCAATTTACAGGGGTCATATCATAAATTGACACAGTGTGTTTTCTTTGGTTACGTTTCCGTATTTTCATTCTGTGGTTTAAATGACGGGCAAGTCAAATCTGTGTACTTAAACTGACTTTTTTTTTAATCTGAGAAGTTTGTTGAGTTTTGTCTAATGTTCTCTTTAAAATAAATTTATTAACAAGAACTTTATGTATATAGCCATTGTTAACCAGCTTTTGTGGCTTGAAAATCTGTAACATATATACTGTTGTATGTTGACCTATTTCTTTTAAGAATTTTTTATTTTATTTATTTTTTTTCTTGTTTCAGAACTTTTGTTTGTTTATTTATTTATTTTTATGGCTGGCTCAGCCTGCCGTGAGGGCAGGGCTGGCGCAGCATGTGGTGCCGGGGATCGAACTGTGGTCCCTGCAGCCACCTAAGCTTTCCTAAGCAGGTGCTTTAGACCACTGAGCCATCCTGCCAGACCCCATGTTGACCTATTTCTTTGTTTCTCATTTTTGTTCTTGCTTTGATTTTACTTTTTTTAATATTACTTTTCAAAATAAAATAAAAATTTAAAAAAGAATTTTATGTATAGATTTCTACTTAAGCTCAGAATAGTCTTTTCTTTGTAATTTTTTTTTCAGTACTAGGGATTGAACTCAGGACCTTGCATTTGCCAGGCAAGCATTTATTCCACTGAGCTATCTTCCCCCATTTTTTGTAAATTGAGTAATTGTACTTTCAGTGTGAATGTTTTCTGTCTCCTTATGTAGTAGTCAACTAGATACACTACAGATAACACAGATAACAAATGAGTCAGTTTTTTTAGAAAGAAAATTTAGAGGCAGTCAGAGTTTATATTGTATATACTCACAGATTTTCTTTTTCTTCAGAAGGTAGATACCTGGATGATTCTTGGGTTAATACTTCAACCTCCAAATATAAATCACGAAAAGAGAAATCTCGTAGTCCTCTTAGAGCTACCACCCTGGAGAGTAATGTGAAGAAAAATAATCGTGTGGAATTTCGTGATCCTCTGGTTTCTTACAGGTTAGCACTGTGGAAATAAAGCAGCTAGGGTTGGTTTGTAATACTTACAGTAGGATTGTAATTTTTTTCTGAGTTTTTGAAATAATATTCTGGCCATGAGGTAATATTATTTTACTATTACTACTACTTTTATTCTCCACAAAAGATAAAAAAAAATCTTTACTGTTTCCTCTGTTGTTGTTTTTACAGTGATGTGGCTTGAACCCAACCAAAGCTTTACATTACACATCCTAGGCAACTGCTATAACACTGAACCACATCCTCAACCCTGTAGCTTTTGGGGGAGGAAAAAATAGTAATATTTTTCCTAACCCCCATCATTCTAATAAAATCACTTTCTAGAAATAAATTCCTTAGTACCTGGAATCATAGCTCTTTTTTTTTCTTTTTTTAAATAGATGCTACTGTATCTGTACCTAGTTCTTAGGTTATTCTGTTTTTGTTTTCATGTGATTCATGGAATTGAACCCAGTATCTCTTGCAAGTTAAACACTTATATAACTTAGTTTTGGTCTTTTTTTTTTTTGAAAGTAGTAAATCAGTGGCCTACTTTTTTTTTTCTTGTTTTGAATCTGAATTAGCTTATTATTTTGTTGGTAATAGCTTTTTTCTGCAACTCAGATGTTCAAGATTGTTGTGTAAATTTAAAGATATAGACAATACAAAACGCTTCATATTTGGGGCCCAGCAGGATGGCTCAGTGGTCTAAAGTGCCTGCAGGTGGCTGCAGGGACTGCAGTTCGACCCCTGGCACCACATGCTGCGCCAGCCCTGCCCCTAGGGTGGGCTGAGCTGGCCATAAAAACAAAATGCTTCATATTTTATGAACATATTTAGGATATTTAACAAAATTATAGAATTTTTGGTCAATACTTTTAGTGATTTATATGCATTCATGTTTTCTGTATGGTAAATGTGTAACAACAGAAAACTATACTTTTTATTTCATTTTATTTCTAACTATTTCATGTATTTTATTTATTTATTTATTTATTTATTTAATGAATTTAGGATAGGGTCTATAGTGTGTATAGGGTCTCACTATGTAGATTGGACTCCTTGTGATTCTACTATTTTCAGCCTCCCAAGCTCTGGGATTACAGGAGTACATTACCACACCCAGTCTCAATTGCTGTCTCAGCATGGGGGCAGGCATAGCACTATACAGAGATTTGAATCAAACTCTGGACCACTGTACTCTGCTGAAGCAGGTGCTTTTGTCCACTGAGCTATCTGGCTAGCCCTCATTTCATTGATTGATTGATTGCAGTACTGACGATTGAACTCAGGATCCTGTGCTTGCCAGGCAAGTGCCTATTCTACTGAGCTATCTCCCTGGCCCCTCATGTATTTTAAAATATCAATAAATCAAGAGGTTTAATGGTGGTACTTGGTAGGGCTAAGATAATATACTCTTAAATTTGAGATAAAGAACTTGAGAAGTAGAGACTGGGGAGATAGTTCAGTAGAATAAGCACTTGCCTGGCAAACACAAGGGTGTGAGCTCAATCCCCAGTACCAAAAAGAAAATATCTTGAGAGGTAGATAATGAGTTTAATTTTTAATGTTCCACTTGTTTTGATTGATGGATTGACTGACTGACTAAGTTATTGATTAAGGCAGGGTCTCATTATGTAGTCTAGGCTGGCCTCAAACTTGTGGCAATTCTCCTGCCTCAGCCTCCCAACTGCCAGGATTATAGGCATGCTCCACCACACCAAGCTTCATTTATTACAATTTAAAAATCTATGTGAATGTATTCAGTTGGCATTTGAAAATATGCATGTAAACGTATGGAGTTATCAGGGCAAAAAAATACAGATTTAGAAGTTGCTAGTATTCAGAAATTAGTATTGAAGCCATGAAAATATATAGAAGGCATGTATTACCGTGTCTGGCTATATATTTAACTTAATCATTTTTAGTAGCTATACACACACATATACACACACACATATTTTACATTTTAAAATTGTGTTTATCCAGTATGTAACTTAAATTTCATCAGCTACCAATTTTTTCTAACTACATATCATTTTCTAAGTAGCCACATGTGGCCAATGACTACTGTTTCTTACATATACTCCCAAACTATTATTTCAATTTTATGTTTGTTTTATATTTTTTCTCAATTCATAAGGTTTTTTACTGTTGAGTTTTGTCTTTATTTGCCTTCTAATAAATTACGGTCCTAAAATAGAGCTTATTAAAATGATATGTAAAACAAAAGTAATCTCTGATGGGGGCCATGACAAGTGCCTGCCTGCCAAGTGCAAGGTCATGACTTCAAACCCCAGTCCCACAAAAAAAAAAAAAGTAATCTCTGATGAAAACTTGCTTTCCAAGAGCTGGGATTACAGGCGTGCGCTGCCATGCTCGGTGTCAGTCGCCAGCTCAGCACATCCCCGGGGTTGGGGTAGGGCCGGCACAGCATGCTGGGGATCAGCCTCTGAGCTCTGCCTAAGTGGGTGCCTTAATCCTCTGAGCTATCTGGCTGGCCCTTGAAAACTTTGCTAATGTTTTTATGAGCAGAGAATCTGAACTTTGCATTATGTATTTTGACTCTCCCTAGTCCTTTTTGCTTTCTCCTGAGTTTTAGATATGCTTTCTATAGTTCAAAGGTTCCAGAAAATGTTCTATGATTAAGAGTGATTTGACTTACTAATCACATTTATTTGAGAGAAAATTTTTACTGAACCTCTACTTTATTTCTGTTGTTCATGTATTTGTTAATTTGGTATATAATTTGAAAATTACACATATGAAATGCCAGCATTTGAGAACTCTTTTTTTTCTAGTAGTTAAGGTATCTTTTTTTTTTTTTTTTTTTTTAAGTTATCTTAAAGGAATAAGTTATGCACTTTGATGACAGAGAGCAAATGGATATCCAGATTCTGACTATAATCCTTTTTTCTGGTGTTCTTAAGAAAGTCTATCCATACATTTTGTAAATTTCTTATTTTGTGACATGCAGACTTTTTTTTTTTTTTTTTTTTTTTTTTTTTTTTTTTTTTTTTTTTTTTTTTTTTTTTTTTTTTTTTTTTTTTTTTTTTTTTTTTTTTTTTTTTTTTTTGATGATTTCCTACTTAACTGGATAATGGGAACATTGGACATGGAATGTTAGTGTTAGTAATGATTATTTTGTTGTTGATTTTTGTAGTACTGAGAATTGAACCCATGGCCCTTACATATGCTAGCCAAGTACTACACCACTGAACTACATCCTTAATCCCTTTAAATTCTTTTCAAGATGGATGTCTTAGAAAGTGCTAGCTTTCAAACTTGTGATTTTCAAGTGTTAGCATCCTAAATAGTTGAGATAATAGGTATGTGCTTCCACACCTGTTGAGTTTTGCTACCCTTGTAAAGTTTTAAAAATATAATTGTACAAAAGTTATTTATATGTATTAAATATATACATAATTGTTATGCATTGATATAGTCATTGTGGAATTAAGCTATTAAGATATATAGTACTTCATATATATACTTCTTTGTAGTAAGAACACAAAATCCATTTTTTTTAGCAATTTTCAAGTCTGATTTTTTTTTGTTGGTTACTATTATCACATTGTTATTTATTTATTTATTTTTTTACAGGGAAATCCATAGTGCACCTTCCAGCTTAAGTCCTAGCCACCTGGAGTCAAAGCATGTATATTATGTAGATGTTAATGAAGAAAAAGCTGAGAGTGGAAATCGGATGATATACAATCGAGAACAACAGGATATACATTGCTGTGATTTTGAGAGCTCCCAGTCATCTGTAATCAATGATACAGTTGTTAGGTTTTTAAATGATCGACCAGCAATTGATGCGTTGCACAGTTCAGAATGTTTGATGAAGACGGGAATTCCTGTGAGAATGGAGGGAGAAATGTCTAATAGAGCAAAAGGAAGTGAGAATGGCTCAAAGCCTTCTGTGAATAACATGGGCCATCCTGTTGATCTTAAAGTGTTACAGTTGACTGATTCTTCTCCATCCTCTACTAGTACTTCTAATTCCCAAAGATTAGATATTTTAAAACGGCGACAACATGATGTCAAACTGGAAAAACTTAAGGAGCGGATTAGAAAACAATGGGAACACTCAGAAGAAATAAATGGCCGGGGCCAGAATTTGGGTCATATTGACCATCCAATAATGGTTGTTAATGTCGATAGCTCAGTGACAGCAAAAGTCAGGAAAGTGGCAACAGCACCTCCTGCTCCAACATATAAAGGTTTGTAATCAGTTTTTGTGTCTTTTTTTTCTCTCTCTTGTTCTCCTTTTTTCCTTAATTCAAATAGATGGTCATCTTCAGACCAGAATATAATTCTCAAATTAGCTGCACAAGATTTCAACTGGGCATGGTAGCATACATCTATAATCATAGCACTCCAGAAGCAGAGGTGGGAGGATGGTAGTGAGTTTGAGGCCAGTCTACTTCTACAGAGTAGAAGGCCAGCCTGAGCTATAGTAGGCCCTTTATTTCAAAACAAAAAAGCTAGATCTTTCATTGGAATTTCTGGAAATGGGGTCTAGAAATGGAACTTTTAGTAAGTCCCATAGGGTATTCTTATAGATTGAGACATATTGTGTAATTTTTTGGGGGGGTACTAGGGATTGAACTCACAACCTTGTGCTCGCCAGCTAGGTGCTTAAGCCACTGAGCTATCTTCCTGGCCCTATATCAACTTTTTTTTTTTTTTTTGTCTTTTTGAGATAGGGTCTCATTATGCAGTTGAGTCTGGCCTTGAGCTCACTTTTGTAGCTCAGTCTGGTCTCGAACTCGCACCGATCCTCCTGCCTCAGCCTCCCGAGTGCTGGGATTACAGGCATGCGCCACCACGCCCGGCTCCTATATCAACTTTTAATAAATTATACAAATAGAAAATAAGGGCTAATACCACTTTCAGAGAACTGAAAGAATTTTTTTTGAGACAATTTCGATGTACAGGCTCTGCTTGAACTTGCTATGTAGCCCAGGCTATCCTCAAACTTGGTGTAATCTTATCCTACGTACTGGGATTACAGATGTGTGCCACCATGCCTGGCTTTTGAACTGAAAGAATATTGATCTTAATTTTGTCAGTGATTTTATTAGAAATTGTTTCAAAAGTAATTTGAGAGATAAATGAACCATTTTCCAGTGAGTATTTGGATGCACAATATTTTTGTACCAACATTGTACAATTGCCATTTTAACTTACAAATTTTAATGAAAATGCTTTCCTTCCCAAAGTATTTAAAGGATACCTTCTCTTTTTTGTATTATGCCCAGCTTAAGCTACCCTAGGAGTGGAGCTGGCACAGCATGTGATGCCAGGGAACAAACCATGGTCCCTGCAGTTACCTAAGCTTTCCTAAGCAGGCACTGTAGACCACTGAGCCATCTTGCTGGCCCCTTTCCCAGAGTACTTAAGAAAAAAATATTTAAGTCAAATTTATGCAAACATTGATAAATTTTCATTGAGTTTTTTTTTTTTTTTTTTTTGTCAGGACCAGGGTTCGAACTCATGACCTTCACTTGCCAGGCAGGCATTTGTGCCACAGAGCTATCTCCTTGGCCCCAAGAAACATTTTTTAAGGCCAATTTTTTTCCTCTTGAGTTTTCACGTGTAGTTTTCCAGCGATTCTGTTTTTCAAGTTTTACATTTGTATTTCTTCTTTTCATAGGATCAATTATGTACATTTTTTGATTAGTTTGTTAGACTTTTGTCATTAAAACTGCAATAGCAGTAGCCTTTCATGGGTGATTTTCTAAGTTCAGAATAAAATAATGTAAAATTGGTTTCTTCTGTTAATTTTAAGACTTGAAAAAATTTTTGCTGTTGTCCATTTTGTTTGTATTTGTCTTTTTTTTTTTTCTGATAAGTTTTGCAGTTTTTGTGGTCCTGAAGTGTGTATTCTCTGAAACAAATCTTACTATGACAACTGTCTTTTATTTTTTATTTCTTACTGTGTTTTGCTAGTGATACACATTGAAAATTGTGTTCTAGCTAATCTGTGATAAACATGACCAAATTTACTAGAATACTAAGAGTTGCTCTGTTTGTGATTAGTCGAATGTATTGTCATTATTAATTTTATGTATTTGGTATAAGGTCTTACTACGCAGCTCAGGCTCATAGTGAGCCTCCTGTTTCAGGCTCCCGAGCACTGAAATTAAAGGTGTACACCACCACCCCCTGGTCTTCATGGCCTGCTTGGTACACTCGTGGCAGGGCTTACATGACATGTTGTACTGGAATCCAGCCCATGTCCTTGTGCTTGACAGGCAGGTGCTTGCACCACTGAGCTTTCTCCCCAGCTGCCTTTCTTCATCTCTTGGTAGTCTTCTATATTGCAAAAGATATATCTGTATGATTACTGTTATCTTTTATTCTTTATATTTTGAGTTTCTCATATAAGAGAAATCCTGGACTGTGTAAGTATGATTAACATTAATATTTCAAAAGGAGCCTCCATTTTCTTGCAGAAGACTCAAATTTACTTTTATAGTGAAGTAGTACTACATTGTGTGTAAACTGCATTTTTTTGCCATCCATCTGTTATTGTATATATATAAGCCACTCCCAAGATTTAGCTATTATGAATTATGCTGCTATAGACATGGATATGCATATATCACTATAATATACTGTCCTAACTCTTATGAGGGAATACTTAAAAGGGGAATATCTGAGGTGGAATTTCTGATTTTAGTTTTGTGATGAATCTCCATACTGATTTCTATAATAATGTACTAGCTTGTATTCCCACCCAACAGTGTAGAAGAGTTTCTTTCTCCAATCCTGCAGCCTTTCTAGCATTTGTTACTGATTTTTTTGATGATGGCCATTCTTTCTGGAATAAGGTAGAATCTTAGTGTTTTAATTTGGATTTCTCTAATAGCAAAGATATTTGAGCATTTTTTATGTTCTTATTAGCCATTTTGTACTTCTTCTGAATAGCTATTCATTTCAGTTGCCTGATTTTTGATTGGGCCTTTAAATTGGGGATGGAGTATAGGATTTTTTTTAACTTTAATTTTTTATTTTTTTAGTTCTTTATATATCTTAGATATTAGTTCTGTGTCCAAGAAGGAGCTGGCAATTTTTCCTCCATTCAGTAGGTTGTGTTTCTGCTCTATTGCTTGTATCCTTTGCTGTAAAGAAGCTTTTTAATATAATTTAATATAATTCTGTTTATTGATTTTTGATGTTATTTCTTGTGTAGTTTGGGTCTTGTCTTTGCCTATGCAGGTGACTCAAAGAATTTTATATATATTATCTTGCAGCAGCCTGGTTCTGTTTTAGTATTTAGAGCTTTCAACTGTTTTGATTTTAGTTCAGTACATGGTGGAGGGATTGGTCTAGATTCAGTGTTCTACATATGGGTAGCCAATTTTCCCAGTACCATTTGTTAAAGAGGCTTTTTTATAATTTTATTTTTTTTTAAATTTATTTATTTTTTTCTTGTTTCAGAACCTTTGTTTCTTTATTCACTCATTTTTATGACTGGCTCAGCCCGCCCCAAGGGCAGGGTTGGTGCAGCATGTGGTGCCAGGGATCAAACCGTGGTCCCTGAAGCCGCCCAAGCTTTCCCAAGCAGGCGCTTTAGACCACTGAGCCATCCCGCAGAGGCTATCTTTCAGTGCATGATATTTTAAAAATGTATTTAGTCCAAGGTCTATAGGGTCTCACTACATAGATTAGACTCATAGTGATCCTCCTGTTTTCAGCCTCCCATGCACTGGGTTTACAGGTGTGTGCTACCACACCCAGTCTCAGTCACCTGTCTCAGCCTGCCCAGGTGGTGTGGCTGGCACAGCACACCAAGGATTGAACCCTAATCCCTGTGTCTACTTGAGCATGTGCTTTAGTCTGCTGACCTATTTGGCTGGCCTTTTCAGTGCATGATTTTTGACTCTTTGTCAAAGATTAAATGGCTGAGTGTACCTTCAATTGTTACTACTTCCTTGGGCTGGCAAGATAGCTCAGCAGTCTAAAACGCCAGCTTAGGCAACCACAGGGACCATGGTTCAATCCCTGGCACCACATGCTATGCCAACCGCACCCCCAGGGCAGGCTGAGCCAGCCATAATATAAATAAATAAATAAAGTTTAAAAAAAAGAATAATGAATAGTTGAAGTTCTGTGCCGAATAGGATGAGCAGAAGTTAATGAAAAATAGAAAAGTACTGTACAAAGGTAAAGATCTTATTGGAATTTAGAGTTACTCCTATGGGGGTTGCAGTAAAAACATACTACTGAATGGTAGGTTGATTCAGATAACCAAATATCTATCACAGTGAACTGAAATCAAAGGAAACTGAATGTTCAAGAGAGTAGTTGCAGAAATTTAAGAAAAGACATGCTGGCCAGATAATTCAGTGGACTAAAGCACCTGCTTAAGCAGACACAGGGACCAGGGGTTTGATCCCTGGCATGGCTGTGCCTGCTTTGCCGCCAGGGCATGCTGAGACCAGTGATTAAGACTGAGTGTGGTGGTTCATACTTGTAATCCCAGCACTTGGGAGGCTAAAAACAGGGGGATCACTTTGAGTCCGATCTCTGTAGTGAGACCCTATAGACCTTGTACTAAATATATTAAAAAAAAAAAAAAAAAAAAGACATGGTTTAAATTAAAGATTTATAGTGATAAAACTATCTGGTGATCACAAAGCACAAGGGAAATTCATTGACTGATTTGCCAGGTTCATTGCTGGTGAATATCTGGTGCCAGTAAAAGTTTGTAGTAATGATCAAATAATCAGTTTTCATGCACCTTCACCAGAAATACTGACTACACCTGATGAGATAGCTGCTATAGGATTTAAGGATGATGCTAAGGTTAGAATAACTATGCTAGGATGCACAAATACAGCAGACACATATTAAGTGTAAATTTGTTGTGATAGGCTAAAAGCTTGTATTCTCACTATATTTAAGGTGTGATTTCTTAGTCATGTATAATTATGCTACTAAAAAGACATGGGTTATCAGAGACATCTTTTCTAATTGGTATTTATTTATTTATTATTTATTTTTGTGACAGGGTCTCACTGTGCAGTTCAGGCTGACCTTAGGCTCACTTTTGTGGCCCAGGCTGGTCTTGAACTTGCACTGATCCTCCTGCCTCAGCCTCCCAAGTGCTGGGATTACAGGTGTGCAATACTGCGCCCAGCTCTTTAATTGGTTTTATAAACATTTGTTCCAGCAGTTTGTACTCATTGTTGGGAATTGGATTGAATGATGACTGCAAGATACTATTTATTTCTTGACAACTGTTGTGCTCATCCTTCTCCATCTGAAATTCCATCAAAAGTAATGTTGATGGGATGGGAGTTAGCTCAGTAGTGGAGCACTTATCTTAGCATACGTGAAACCCTGGATTGAATTCCCAAGCAACAGATCAATAACAGCTAACAAAAACAATGTTTACACCATGTCCTTTCCCCCAAAATGTGCCTATTAATCCAGCCATGTTACTACACTGTTTTTAGAGCACTAGAAAGTAGACTATAAAAACAATTTCTTGAGCAGCATACTAGCATGAACAGAAGTATGTGTATAGCACGTTTTCAAAAGGAATTTAACTTGCAGCATGTCATGCCTGTTGTTGCTGTTAGTTGGAACTCAGTGACTAAGCATACAGTTGTGCATGCTTGGTGCAATCTCTGGCCTGTGACAGGTCAGGAATTGTAATGAATAAGATGGTGAATTTGAAGGATTCTGTATGTCAACAGAAAAAAAAAGAATGTCGGATTTCCTTATATACACAAAAAATGTACCTTTGGAGTCTGTCAGTACCCTGAAAAATGTGGATAAGTTTTTATGTTTTGTTTTGTTTCGTTTTGTTTTATTTTGTGACAGTGTCTTGCTGTGTAGCCCAGGCTGGCCTGGAACTCTCAGTGATCTTTCTGCCTCAGTCTCTTGAGTGCTGGGATTGCAGGCATGCACCAACATGCCTGGCTGGGAAAGTTTTTAGTATCAGTAATGGCCAGTGGTGAAATAGCTGACATGATTTCAAATAAAGATATAGTGATAATAGTGATGATACAAGTGATGTTAACATTGCAGCTGCAGAAAAAATGCCTACTCATGACCTAGTGAACATGTGTGGTGCTCTTGAGCATTCACAATAGAATAAGAAATCATGGCATTTCTAAAATTTAAGCTTTCTAGACAAAAATGGTTGCTGAAGAGGTAGATAACTGGAAAAAACATTTTTAATTTTTTAATATTTAATTTTTTTATTGAAACAGAGTCTTGCTGTATAGTCCAGGCTGGCTTTGAACTCACAGCAGTTCTCCTACATGCTGATGTAATGCATGCATCACTATGCCCAGCTAGAAAATAATTTTTAAAAGCCATCTGTGTGAATGTGTTTCATTCCTAGAGGATGTACTTTCTGGTTCTTAAAGTGCTCCTGATACTTTTTTTCACCCCGCCAAAAATATAATAATAACAATAATAATAATGTTATAAGTGGACTAAAAACTATTGTTGTTTAACAGCTGATGGGTGGATTCAAGTTATAGGTCCATGTTGCTTAATTATTCAGAACACATTTTCTCATCGTGTTAGTGACGTGCCAGTTTTGTTTTGTTTTGTTTTGTTTTTGCAGTACTAAGAATTGGGCCCAGAGGGTACAAAGCTACAACCTTAGCCCTTGTTAAAATTTTTTTAAGAAATTTTATTTTGTTTCTTATAAATTGCCTAGACTGGCCTTGAACTTGTGAATCTCTTAATTCACAATCCCACGTAGAGATTACCTATACATGCAGTTTGTTGGATTTTTTTTTTTTTTACTATTAAGTTCTCATGTGGAAATATATACAAAAAATGATTGTTCATCAGTAGTGTATAAATTCAGAGTCAATGAGGATGGTGATACTAAACAACCAAAGATTTTTTATGAAATGCGAACATCTTTGCTTTCTGATAGTTCCAATATATGCAAACTTCCTTTCTTTTTGAGTCTGGGTCTTTTTTTTTTGCCTTTTTGAGACAGGGTCTTGCTATGCAGTTGAGGCTGGTCTTGAACTCACACCAATCCTTCTGCCTCAGCCTCCCGAGTGCTGGGATTACCAGCGTGAACCACCACGCCCGGCGAGTCTGGGTCTTGTTGTACAGTTCAGGCTGGTCTTGAACTCCCAATGACCTCCTGAGTGTTGCTATTACATGTTTGCGCCATCACACCCAGCCTGCAAACTTTTTTCATGTACAAAATTATTAAGGCTTATATAAAATAACTTCAGATTATATATTTAAGCATTGTATATAGAACATATGAAACAAATGAATTTCATGTTTAGATATGAATGCATTTCTAAAACATCTTACTATGTATGAATAGATACTTCCAAATCCAAAAGAAATCTAAAATCTAAGAGACTTTTGTTTCCAAACATTTTGGATAAGGATGCTATATTAAAGCTCTAGTATATTTTATCTGATACCTATAAAAGGCTTTTACCAGTATTGGATTTTAGCCTATTTTTTAAAATATTTATTCTACAAATATTTTGGTTACCCATTTTTGATATGCTGAGCCCATCTTAAAAAATAAATACTTGTATTACTTTGGTTACCATCTATATTGATTGTTTTATTAGTAAAATAGCACTTAAAATTCATTACCTTTCTTTCTTTCTTTCTTTCTTTCTTTCTTTCTTTCTTTCTTTCTTTCTTTCTTTTTTTTTTTTTTTTTTTTTTTTTTTTTTTGTGGTACCAGTGATTGAGCTCAGGACCTAGCCCTTGCCAGGCAAGCACTTATTCCACCAAGCTATTTCCCTGGCCCTTACATTTCTTAAATAGTATTAAATTTGAAGTGGAAAAATCAGAATAGTAATTCCTTGAAAATAGCATATATATGGACTAGGGAGCTAGCTTGGCAGTCTAAGTGCCTGCCCAGCAAGCAGAAGGATCCAGGTTCAATCCCTGGTCCTGGGTACTGTACTGGCCCTGGAATCCCCAATGCACCACACCAGCTGCTAAAACTGGGCCTGGTGGTGCATGGTTGTAGTCCCAGTGCGAGGAAGGCTGAGACAGGAGAATCATTGTGAGCCCGGGCTGTGTATCGAAACCCTGTACCAAATAAATACATAAATCTTAAAGAAAGAAAGAAACAAACAAAATAGCATATGTATAATGTTTCTTAGAAAATTAAACATTTTTGTTTTGTTTTTATTGCAAGGTATTACATCCAGGGTCTTATACATGCTAGATAAGTATTCTACCACTGAACTACAACTCTAGCTCCATATATGTAATTTTACATATTTTTCACATTTTGGGCAAATTTTGCCTATATATAATGCAACTTAATTCCTTTTTTTAGTTATAGGCAGAAACCGGCAGAATTTTTTTTTTTTTAGGGCACTCAGTGGAAACTATCTTAAATTAAAATCTAAACAAGGGCTGGCCAAATAGCTCAGACTGAAGTGCCTGCAAGGAGGCGCAGGGGCCAGTGTTGATCCGGGGCCTGCTGTTCATGCCCTGACCCCAGGGCCCACTGAGAGGGCAGTTGAGACTGGGTGTGGTGGCACATGCCTGTGATCCCAGATCTTGGGAGGTTGTAAACAGGTGGACCACTACAATCTGATCTAGTAGTGAGACCCTGAACACCCTGTCGGCCCTTCCCTAAAATACAAAACAAAACAAACAAAAAAAGATAAAATCTGAACAGACAGGGTAGCAATTGATGTCTTTCTTTCAAGACAGGAAGAATGGGTAATGTTGTCTTTCTATTATTCCTGGGAAGGTTAGTTTCTTTCTGAAATCTATAATTTATGATCGACATTCTTTTATCATTTAACTTAGGACTTCTCCATTTCTAGTCTTATTTTTTGAACAGATGTATACGTTCTTTATTTTAGTGATGATTTTTCTAAATGGTGTTTGTCAAAACGTGATAGCTGAGCATTGTTTTAGAAACTTAAAATTGCTCAGCATTATTAGTTATCAGGGAAATGCAAGTCAAAACTACAATGAAATTCTACTATATGTCTGTTAGAGTGGCTATCATAAAAAAGATGATAATCAAGTATTGAAAAATTAGAACTTGGGGGACACCCATTCGGGACCCCCCTCCTGTCCCTCTCTTGGACAGGCACTTTCTTTCCCCTAATCTATTATATAAAAAAAAGAAAAGAAAAGAAAAATTAGAACTCATATTTGTAGGTGATAATTTTAAGTGGTACTATTGCTTTATTAAAAGTTTAAGTTTCTGCCGGGCGTGGTGGCGCACGCCTGTAATCCCAGCACTTGGGAGGCTGAGGCAGGAGGATCGGTGTGAGTTCGAGACCAGCGTGGGCTACAAAAGTGAGCTCAAGGCCAGCCTGAACTGCATAGTGAGACCTTGTCTCAAAAAGACAAAAAAAAAAAAAAAAAAAAAAAGTTTAAGTTTCTCATAAAGTTAGTTATGATAGCTAAACACTTAATTTCTATATATAATATTCTAGAGAATTGAAGATAAGTGCACACAAAATCTTGTTCAAGAATGTTCATAGCAGCATTGTTAATAATATTCCCAAAGTAAAAACTACCTACACATCCATCTAAGGATGAATGGAGAAACAAAATGTTACATCTATACAATGAAATACCACTTGTCACTAAAAATAAATGGAGTCATGATACATGTTACATAATGACTCAACCTGGAAAGCATACTATGTGAAATAAGCAGTACACAAAAGAGCACATAATGTACAATTCCATTTATGTGAAATGTCCAGAATCTTCTATAGAGGTAGAAGATTAGTAGTTGTCAGGAATGGAGTAAGTCTTGTGGGGAGTGACTCTTAATACATATGGGATTTCTTTTCACTGTGATGAAATACTCTGGAGTTAGATAATGATGATAGTTGGGTATCTTTGTAACTGTGTTAAAATCTGGTGCATTGCACACTTTTATTTTTAAAATTAATTAATTAATT
>PVJA010000214.1:126397-142971 GCA_004027025.1 Myocastor coypus | reverse complement strand
TTATTTTTATGGTGGGCTCAGCCTGCCCTCAGGGCAGGGCTGGCGCAGCATGTGGTGCAGTAGATCGAACCACAGTCCCTGTAGCCTCCCAAGCTTTCCTAAGCAGGCACTTTAGACCACTGAGCCATCCTGCCAGGCCCCGCACTGCACACTTTTAAAAGGGGGAAGTCTATAGTATATAAATAATTTCACTTAAAAAATATACACATTGGGGCATACTGGCACATACCTGTGTAATTCTATCATGTGGGAGGCAGATGGACTTCCAAGTTAAAGCCTAGCTCAGACAGTTTAGCAGAACTCTGTTTTAAAATTCAAAAACAAGCCGGGCGTGGTGGCTCTCGCCTGTAATCCCAGCACTTGGGAGGCTGAGGCAGGAGGATTGGTGCGAGTTCGAAACCACCCTGGGCTACAAAAGTGAGCGCAGGACCAGCCTCAACTGCATAGCGAGACCCTGTCTCAAAAAGACAAAAAATAAAATAAAATAAAATAAAATAAAAATAAAATAAAATTCAAAACAAGCCGGGCGTGGTGGCACACGCCTGTAATCCCAGCACTTGGAAGGCTGAGGTGGGAGGATCGGTATGAGTTCGAGACCAGCCTGGGTTACAAAAGTGAGCTCAAGGCCAGCCTGAAACACATAGCAAGACCCTCTCTCAAAAAGCAAAAAAAAAAAAAAACCTGCAGGGGATACAGTTCAGCATAAAGGCCCTGGGTCCCACCCCCAATGTACACTCCCCTACACACAAAAGGTTAAATAAAACATATAAAGCAACTTTAATATGAATATTTTATATTGGGCTGGGGAAATAGCTCTGTAGAATAAGCGCTTGCCTGGCAAGTGCAAGGTTCTGAGTTCAGTACTAGTACCACACAAACAAACAAATAAATGAATATTCTATATTGTGGATATATACTAGGTTTCAACCCTTCAGAGACCAAGATTCGAACACCTGATGGAAGAGTGTGGCAAGAGGCAGAGTTTCAAACTATGAGTAGAGAACTATACCGAGACTTGGCACTTCATTTTGCAGGTAAGAGTAGAGCTTTTTATATGTTTTAAATGTACCATGCATGACATCTAATTAATAATATTAATAAGTTAACATTTAAATATAAAGTAATTAAATATGAAATCACCTCTAAATTAAACATTTCCCTTTTTTTTTTTAAACCAGGGATTGAACTCAGGCCCTTGCGCTTGCCAGGCAAGGACTTATTCTACTAAGCTATCTCCCCAGCCCAACATTTTGCCTTTGTAACTGTGCTGTATGCTAAAATAGTAGTGGTTTTAGGTCTAAGTTTTTAGCCTCTAGGCTCTGCCACAGGATTAAAATTAGCCTACCTGGCCAATGAGACATTAACCAGGCTATTTTTATTTTTTACTTTTTCTGTATTTAGGACAGGGTCCTAAATAGATGCAGTAGGATCTCAATATGTAGATTGGACTCATAATGATTCTCTTATTTTCAGCCTCTCAAATGATAGGATTACAGGTGCATGCCACTAGCCCAGTCTCAATCACAGTCTCAGCCTCTCCTGGGGGCTGGGCTGGCATGCAGGCCAGGGATCAAACTCCTGCCGCTGTGCTCTGCCTAAGCAGACACTTTAACCTTGAGCTATCAGACCAGCCCTAACCAGGCTATTTTTATTTATTTATTTATTTATTTATTTATTTATTTTTAGAATTTTTTATTTTATTTATTATTTTTATTCTTGTTTCAGAGCCTTTGCTTGTTTATTCACTCATTTTTATGGCTGGCTCAGCCCACCCCGAGGGCAGGGCTGGCGCAGCATGTGATGCCCGGGATCGAACCGCGGTCCCTGAAGCTGCCCAAGCTTCCCCAAGCAGGCGCTTTAGACCACTGAGCCATCCTGCCAGGCCCCAAACCAGGCTATTTTTAAACTAAGGGACTTTTGGAGTCAGAACGGCTTGAGTTAAAGGAAACATAAGAGGCTAGCTGAAGTTTATTTCTGTTAGGCCTCTGAAGTCTTTGAAGTGATAATTTGCCACTCAACCAGCTAGAGAAAGAAGAATAAGCATTTATAGGGAGGGGATAAAGTTATAGAATTAGAATGTGAAGTTGGATACTGGGTACTTAATTTTGTAAATTTTACAGTTGAGGAAATGGAATCTCAAAGATTAATTTTCCCAGGGTTGCACAGAGTAAACAAGTGAAATCAATATTCAAAACCAGTTAATCTGACTTGAAAGCTTGAAGTGTATGTAGTAAGTCCCCAGAGGGATTCTATCAATGACATTTTGGGGGTATCACTCAGTGTGGATCTCTGGCTTTTTGGCTTCTATCCCCAGTACTAAAAACAAAACCTCCATGAAACTTACATGTATAGTACTGGTTGATCTATAAAGTATTTTTTAAAAATCTATCTATCTATCTATCTATCTATCTATTTATTTATTTATTTGGTACAGGGTTTTGCTATTACAGGTGTGCACCACCACGCCCAGTTTCAGTGGTTGGCAGGGTGCACCCAGGGTTCCAGGGCTGGCACAGCTTGTGGTACTGGGGATTGAACCTGGGTCCTTGATCTTGCCAGGCAGGCACTTAGAACACTGAGCTGAGATCTCCCAGCCCTGTAAAGTTTTTTTATGTAGAAACTTTTAAATAAATTTATGAAAGTGCTCACTTCGGAAATATGATGCATATAGTGATTTTGGCTTTGAAATTATCACTAATGTAGCTTTTTTTCTGATTTGTGAAAATGAGATAAATTTCTTAAGGGTTTTCTGAAGAAAAAAGAAAACTAAAGAATTAGAACCTAGCAGTGTAGTAATGATTGATACTCTTTAGATCTTTCCATGGGAGCAGTTGACGTTGGTGCCTTGTGTATTGTAGAAATAGCCTCAGTGAAAATTTCTTTTGCACTATCTGAATCATGGGCTTTATACAGTGCTCCTCTTGTTAGCCACTGATGATATATTTCAACACCCCCCCCATGTCTGGATCAGCAAATACTTTGATTTTTCTTATATATACTTATTATAAAGTTGAATTTATACATTTAGACACAGTAAAAGATTAATAGTAATTTACCATGGACTAAGCAAACTCATTACAATTTTTCCCTTTTAAGTCAACAGCTTTTACCTTTTAACTTTGTTTGAAATACTTTAGCTTTTCTTTGCATATATAAATTGCAGCAGCATTTTTAAGCTTTAAGGCCATTACTAAGTAAAATAAGGTTTATAGGAACAGAAGCTGTATGATACACTGAGCTTATAACCAAGATAACTACTGAATGACTAATGGACAACTAATGAGTGAGTGGGTAGCATATTTAGTGGGGATGTGCTGGACAAAGGGCTTGCCTGCACTGATCTAGATGGAGCTAGATGGAGCTAGATGGTGAAGATTCATCATGCTCAGAATGATGTATAACTTAAACTTTGAATTAATTGCTGAAAATTTTCATTTAATGTTATCAGAATGTAATGGACCTTTAGTAACTGAAAGCACAGAAAATGAAACAGCAGGGGAAATTACTGTAGTGATTTTTCACTGGGATAGGATGAATAGGAATGGGTAGGAATCATAATAATTGTTGTAAATATTTCTGCTTTTCAGATGACATCTCTATAAAGGAGAAACCTTTTGAAAAAAGTAAAGAGAAGAAAGTGGTAAAGCCAGTACGAAAAGTGCAAAAGGCAACACAGTTATCAAGTCCAGAATGCAAAACAGGTGAGTTTTCAACATTGTGTTCATCCTAAAGTTACATATTACAGGCGTGGAATTGATATAGATGAGAATGTTTGTTACCACACATTGTTATTGCTTGTCATATATAAAAGTAGTCCATTATATGCATCATTATTATGTGTGTATCGTATTGTGGCTTAATTGATGTAGAATAAACTGTACATACATGTAATATATCATTGGAAAATCTCACATGTATGCATCCATGAAACTATTTGTTCATCATTTGTTCTAGATACCGAATACATCTGTCACTCCCAGTTTTTTCTATTATTTTTAATAGAAATTAACCAGCGTAAAGCACTTTTATATAAAGTACACATATATTTTATATAAAGGAGATTTTTATTCGGTCATTTTATATAAGTATCATTGAGTCCCTTGGGAATAAATGTTGCATATCGGAATTTTGTCAGTAGTGATTAGGTTGGACGGAGAATAGATCCAGCTCCACTAAGAATTTTATAGTTCTATAGTGATTAACATTACAGCCTTGATTTAGATTGGCTAGATTTATAGCTAACTTTATTCCTTTGGCAAATGAGTTTTATTGTACCTTAGTTTCCCTGTATGTAAAATTCCCATTTTAGTATTTATTTCATAGGGGTGTTATAAGAACTAAAGATTAATACCTAAAAGCACTCAATACAGTAGCTGGCATATGATAAGCATTCAAATGTTAGTTACGATACCAATAATAGTATCATTATTTCTATTTTCCTGAATATGTTCATGTAGTATGTTATAGTCATATCAAAAAAAATAGAGAAAGTTTAGTACTAATCATGTTGAGTTTGTAGGCATTCAAAATTTTTAAAAATAATTTTTTATCAGTATACATTTTCAGTACATAATGATTACAGTCATCACAGGTAATTGGTACATGTGTATAACACATCCTAATTCTTTTTACTTCCCCTTCTCCTTCATTGGTCCTCTTCCATTTTGCAAAAAATCTGTTTTCTTATTTCCTATTATCTACCTTTTATTTTTTCTTTAAATTTTTATACTCTGGGTCTCTCACATAGGACTGTGTTATATAAACCTGCGTGTTTATTTCAGAAATATTATAGTCATAAAGTACAACTATTTTACTACAAATGACTCAGATTTTTTCTTTATGGCAGGATAGTACTCCGTTAAGTATACATACCACATTTTATTTAATTATGTGTTGATGGACATATAGGCCATTTCCAATATTTAGCTGTTTTGAGTTGTGTTGCTATAAACATGGGTATGAATATGTCTAAATCTTTTGGGAAGATACTTAAGAAAGGAAATTAGCTGGGTCAATGGAATTTTGTATTTTTAGTTTTTGAGAAATTGCCATAGTGGTTTCCATAGTGGTTGTACTAGTTTACATTCCCATCAACAATGTAGAGGGCTTTTTTTTCCCCTGTAGTCTTGCCAGCATTTGCTATTACTTAATTTCTTGATGATGACCATTCTTTCAGGAGTAAGCCAGACTTACCTTGTGCTTATGGAGACTGATAGCCTTCCTGAAGAGCCAAGATTAGCGTTCCAAATTGCTTCCTTCTTTTCTCTGTGTTGTCTTTAGTTTTTTCAATTGCAGTTTTTCTTTTGACTGCTTAATTCCTAGAGCTTTTCTTCTATTTCTTTTTGCTAAGTTGCTATTTTCCAGGTGTTGCCAGTATTCTGCATTGGTACATTCATTCAGTACTCAAATATTTTTGAGCACTTGTTATATATGAGGCACTGTTCTCTATACCAGGTTTACGCAATACATTGCTGAGCCAGATGTACTTAGCTTATGGTTTCGTGGAGTAGATATTTAGCTATAAATAAGTGTGATGTGAATGCTTTGATAAAAAAAGATATGGTCTTATGGGAACAGAGAACAAGAAAGAGGACGCTGATGATCACAGATTAATTGACAGATTGACAAATAATACTTGGTGCCACTCACTAACCTTAGGTTTAGTAAATGAATGACACGTGTTTTTAAGCTGAGTGTGGTGGCACATGCCTGTATTCCCAGGGCTCAGGAGGCTGAGTCAGGGGATTGCTGTGAGTTTGAGGCCAGTCTAGACTGCATAGTGAGTCCAGGCCAGCTTATACATAGTTAGACTTTGTCTCAAAAAGAGGAAGAAGAAGAAAAAAGACACAGGCTTTTAAATACACAGGCTTTTTAAATACAAAACAAGATTTTATAGGCACATGAATGATCTTGTTAATAAATTCTAATATTTAGAATGAATATTTTTGTGTAATATTAAATAATTGTGTTACCAAGGACATGGTATGATAAGAAGCACAAGGTGCACTATTACTTGGAGCACTAACATTGGATTGTATATATCCATTTTTCTGGTAGGCTAATTCCTGTTTGTGCCCTGTGGATGACCAAATCATTGATGGTTAACATTTTAGAACTTTCAAAAATACCAGCCTGCTGCCACACATGTGCCATAGGCTTGCCACCACTGACTTAGATGTCATCTAATATGCTAAAAGTATTTTTTTTTTTTTTTTTGGTTTTGACTAAGAAAATTAAACTGAAAGTAAAGAGAAATCTTTTCTTACTTTTCTTAAAAAATACTATAAATAGATGGAGCAATAGACTTAAAATGCTTCAACTATTTTAAGTTACTAACAACTGCAAAAACATATAATTTAATTTATGTATTTATTATTGATAGTTTAATTAAATCAATACTTCCTGTTAAACTTAAGACCGTTTTTAAGGCAATCTTAGGTGAAATATCTTTTTATTGTAAATACAATAAAATAATGTCACAGATTTTAAAAACAGAGGCAAAATCACTCTGCTAACAGACTACTAGTATTTTGTGTTTTTTCTTACACTAATCTTTAAAATTAAATTAATATGATTGTGATTATTGTATAAACTTTTTTGATATGTGAATTTTTATTGTTTACTCTTCACATCTTTTCAAAAGGGAGATTATTATTTTTAATGACCATACTATATTGTGGCTAGAAGAACAATAGTAAATATTCACTTTTCCATCAAATTTTTTATTCAATAAAAATTGAATATTTACTATTTTTCTTCAAATACAAAAGTGCAGTTAATGTCTACATTTGTGATTTTGAGTTTTTTAATATTTGTTCTTTTTATTATTTGATCAAGAAGAATGAGCAGTAGGGTTCTTGGCACATAATACTGTAGTTTGTGAAAATAAATTATGCTCACATTTCAACAAGTAATTGGTAGTTTTATTATAATTTTACTAGCATTAACTATTTTTTTTTTTTTTTTTTTTTTTTTTGGGACCGGGGTTTGAACTCACGACCTTGCACTTGCCCAGCAGGCACTTGTGCCTCGGAGCTATCTCCCCAGCCCCACTAGCATTAACTATTAATGTAAAAATTATTTTTAGCCTGGCATGATGGCACATATCTAATAAGCCTAGCCTTCAGGAAGATGCGGCTGGAGGATTGCCACCAGCTCAAGGACAGTGTGGGCTATTTAGTGGGTACAAGGCTACTCTGAACTGCAAAGTGAGACCCTGTATCAATAAACAAACTTTAGCTTTATTTAATCCCATTAATTAACTTATTAATTCACTTACAGATTGCAGTACTAGGATTGTCTTTAGGGCTTTTTGAAGTAAGCTACATCTTCTGCTATTTTATTTTGAGACAAGGTCTAGCTAACCTGCCTAAGCAGGACCTGAATTTATGATCCTCTTGCCTCAGCCTTCACTAGTACTAGAATTACAGGTATGCAGGACCATTTTAGTTTTATAAAGTACTACTTCATTATCATTCCACTTCTTGTATTACTTTTTTTTTTTTTTTGTCTGTTTGAGACAGGGTCTTGCTGTGCAGTTCAGGCTGGCCTTGAGCTCATTTTGTACCCCAGGCTGGTCTCTAACTCACACCAGTCCTCCTGCCTCAGCCTTCCAAGTTCTGGGATTACAGGCATGCACCACCATGCCCGGCTCTTGTATTACTTTGCATGAACACTGTACATGTCTTTTATTGTTTTCCTTTTATAGTCTTAACTATTTTTTGGTTATTGTGTACTTTGAGATAATCATCTAATTTTAGTTTTCTTATATAGTCTAAAACAAATAAAAGCATTTTTCTCCTTATTAACAGCTATAAGCAGACTTATTTTTTTAATTTATATAATGAGAGGAATTTATTGTCTTAATGAGAGCAATTTAAAATGTTGATGACTTTGCTTTTGTTATCTTATTATAAATAGAAAATAATATATGTCAATGAAATATGTTATGATCACACTGTTAGGTATGTTTCCTCAAGGTATTTTTACTGTGCTTGAATTAATTCATTTTTAGCAAAAGTACATTTTATCATGTTCTGTGCATTGTGTTGCATATTTATAAACCAAATCCTTATCATTAAGATATGTTTTTGTTCTATGCTAAATAACATAATCAGTGCATTGGTAGTTGAAGTTTCAGGAATTATGATTTGATAGTTAACTTTCAAAGAAAGCATTTATATTTATTTAAGAAGTGTAAATATATAAATAGTTAATAGGTTTTTGTGTTTTGGAGATAACAATACAACTATAATGTAAAGTTTTTTACTTTAGCAGAAGATAAACATAAGATTGATTATAAAATCTGCATGGTTGAATAGATACAATTTTTAGAGCTAATTGCAACATGTATATATTTTAGGCAGTACTCGTCTGATTAGTACATCTTCTTGGCGAGATGGACAAAAACTAGTAAAGAAGATTCTGGGACCTGCTCCCAGAGCAGAACAGAGAGAACGAAGACCAGCATCAAGTGACAGAAGTAGGGGAGAGAGAAATCCTAGGTTTGGTGAGTGACTGTTGTCAGGCTATCCAGGGAGATAATGTACTCTTGATCACACTGTAACTCAGAATGGGAGATGTTCTGTGAGCTTAGCTAGGTCATCTTTGTATATTATAGTATCTTTACTAAGAATTCTGTATAACATGGATCATATTAAATTTAGCTATGGTGGATATCATCACATTATTATAATCAAACCATGATAGACTTAGGGATCTTAGGAAATTCATGTCTACTATACCTAATCCCAGCATATACAAGCAAATACAGAGAAATATACACAAGATTGAACTATTTTGGGGGGGGGGCAGGGTAAAAGATGAAGAAAGAGACTCTGAAAAAGAAGAGATTTTTCTCATGATCATGTAGTTAGAGGATGGCAAATCCTAGGTTTGACTCTCATATCTCTCATTTCTTTCATTTTGAACTATCTAGAATGCTATTTGAAGTAACCAGAAAAGTTAGTATTTCATTTAGGCTAATTGTGAGAACTGAAGTATAAATGCCTATAGGCCAGCTTTCTTTTTCAGCGGCAAAATTTGCCTCATTTAATTTGAGTTCCTACAGTGATTTCAGTGAAAGAAGTACAATCACAACTATAATTTGTTATGTAAAAGTCAATATAGTTTGTATTTGTTCCTATTCACTTTCATCTACCTTGCAAACTCAAGTGTATTCTCAGTTTAAAATTGTCATGTCAATAAATATTTATGTAATAAAATAATCATTTTTGTATATATGCCATTTAAATTATTGTTATTCTTTGGAGAATTGTGGAGACTTTAACATTCTCTTAACAAATATTTGCCAAGTCTGCACTGTGGAGAAGACAATGACTTAATTTCTAGGATTTCAGTTTGAGCAAAATAAACTATAACCTGTGGCCACTGGGAGAAGCCGTTCTTTTTTGTCTTTTTGAGACAGGGTCTCACTATGCAGTTCAGGCTGGTTTTGAGCTTACTTTTGTAGCCCAGGCTGGTCTAGAACTCGCACCGATCCTCCTGCCTCAGCCTCCCAAGTGCTAGGATTACAGGGGTGCATCACCACACCTGGCCAAGGCATCCTAATAGAAGGTAACATGTATCATTTGCCTTTCACTGAAGTTTGTCCCCCCCCCCATGTGCGGCAAAGTACTGTACACAAAATAGTCTTTTACAAAATGCTTTTAGCAAGGCCAAGGAGATAGCTCTGTGGCGTAAGTGCCTGACTGGCAAGTGCAAGGTCATGAGTTTGAACCTTGGTCCCACTAAATACATACATACATACATACATACATACATACATACATACTTTAGCATTTGAGCTAAAGTGTGGTATCTCTACCTGTCACCCCAACTATACTAAGGGCTGAGATGTTAGGTTTTCAAGTTGCAGTCAGCTGGGGAAGTTTGGTGCAATACTATCTCAGATGCAAAATATTTGAAGATTTGTTTCACAGATGCTATTAAAACATGAATGTGATCATGTAAGGTCAATTGTAATCTTTTTTCTGTCACCAGGAATGTCAATTAAGCTTTCAGAAATTCTCTGATAAATTCATCTAAATATGATGCCATTCATGTAATTCTGGAAAGAATTAATGTAGAATTTTTAGAAAGGTCAGTATTTTCAGTGCCTTTATTATTTGGATTGGCAAGTGATACCTGATTTTTGCAAAGTTTTTTTAAAGCATTTCTTTCTAAAATTCTTTAAGTGTTTTCTGTTTCTTTGACACTAATCAAAAACATCTTTTACTTAGAAAGTTACTGTTTCTTTTAAGAGGAAGAAATAGTAGCATTAAATGTGCATATGAGGCACAGCCATTTATTTATTTATTTATTTATTTACTTACTTACTTACTTACTTACCTGGTACAGGATCTCTATGCATCCTGGACTCCTAGTGATCCTCCTGTGTATAGGATTACAGATGTGCACCACCCTGCCTGGTCTCAGCAACTAGCTCTTGGGGGCAGTGCTCGCGTAGCATGTGATGTTGGGGATCCAACCCTCGTCCCTCTGTTTGTCTAAGCAGGCATTTAGTCCACTGAGCTACCTTGCCAGCGCAAGATAAGATACATTTGAAAAAAAGCAGTCTCCATTCCTTTTACAGGTCTCTTAGGAACGTTCAACATGTTTGAATTTAAGCTTGGGATAAAGCAAAGTTATCTGATTATCTTCTTACTCCAATAAAGCTTAAGAGATAAATCCAGAATTTTTTATATATCACTAACAGTTCATACTTTTCAGGGGCTCATATTGGGAGAGCAGAATCTGATCCCAGGTTGGATGTTTCACATAGACATGTTCCACAAGCCTCAGAACATTCAAGAAGTAGAGCCCGGTCTGAAAATAATATAAAGAAATTAACTCCAGCTCTTTCACATAATAAGCAGGAGGAAAATACTGCCTTAAATAAGGACTTTCTACCTGTTGAAATTCGTGGTATTCTTGATGACCTACAGCTGGATTCTGAAGCGCCAATCCCAAGGCAAGAGACTGGAGAGTTAGAGAATCAGAACTCATTAGCACCTATACAAGCTCCTCGGAGTCATAGTCCAGTGAAAAGAAAACCTGACAAAATAACAGCTAATGAAGAGCCCCCTGTCATTTCCAAAAAGCGCCACTATGATACCGATGAGGTACGACAGTATATTGTTAGACAGCAGGAGGAAAGAAAGAGGAAGCAAAATGAAGAGAAAAAAGCTCAAAAGGAGGCTACTGAACAGAAGAATAAGAGATTACAAGAGCTTTACCGGAAACAGAAAGAAGCCTTTACTAAAGCAAAAAACGTACCTCCTTCAGATCCATCAGCAGCTCGGCGACTACAGGAAACTTACTCCAAATTGTTATTAGAAAAGACCTTGCTTGAAGAGCCAGCTCATCAACATGTTACACAGGAAATACAGGTAGTAGTAATGGCAAAAATCAAAAGGGTATATTTCATGGTTAGGAACATCTTATTTCTTATACTGTAGTATTTTAAAATTGTGCAGTGTTCCTAATGGGCATATGCTCAGGTGATGTTTTTAATGGTCATGGCTTTTTATGAAGTTTATTTTATATGAACAATAATATGAAAAATATGATAGTAAGAGCTGACCAACATTGCTACTAGTCTCTTTTCCTCTTATTATTGCCATAGTCATATTCCTATCTAGTTTTCATTGTACCACTGATAACATACTCAGTACATAATATATGTGATCTTTGCTGGTTAGGGAATATCCTAGTTTATCCTACTGATGTTTAAAAATTGAGTATGTACCACATATTGTTTTAAAAACGTTTACTTATAGAATTAAACTTTAAAAAAATTCTCACAACCTTGAGAAGGTAGGTTTTAATCAGGTAAAACAAACCTGAGGCTTATAAAGGATATTCTTTTCTAATTATATGGTTAGAATAAATGGCCCATTGGATTTTAGATGATGTTTTGTTATTAATTACAATGATTGTTTTTAAAAAATAGCAATGGGACCAGTCAGATAGCTCAGTGAACTAAAAGGCCTGCTTAGGCAGAGAGCTCAGTGGCCTGGGTTCAATCCCTAGTATGCCATGCTGCCCCCACCCCCAAGGTGTGCTGAAGTGGCGTAGTAGCACACACCTGTAATCCCAGTACTTGGAAGGCTGGAAATAGGACTATGAGTCTGATCTACATAGTGAAATCCTTTAGGCCCTGTAGAGCCTGTGCTAAATACAAAACAAAACAAAACAATGACTTTTAACACAAATTCCATGTGAACTGGTTTTATTTGAGGAGAAAAAGTCCTCCATTTCTGGACTTTATGGAACTGAAGTGACTTATGTGTTTTCTAAATACCTTCGTGATAGCTACCAGATAAATTTTATATCCTTCTCTTCTAGGCCAGATCAGGGTATCAGCCATCTGGAGAATCTGATAAGGAAAACAAAATACAGGAACGTCCCCCAAGTGCATCTTCCAGTAGTGACATGTCTTTATCTGAACCTCCACAACCTCTTGCAAGGTAAAAATGAGAGAATGGAAGATCATTGTTTCTTTTTTCTAAAACGAAATTTAATTTGATATTCTATGTTTGGTGAATTTTGTTGACTTGTTGTGAACAGGAGTACAAGAGAGATTTATTTAGAAATTGGTTAATATTTTCTAATGAATGTTAACAATAGCATACAGTCATACTTACTGGATGCCATATTTTATTTTATTTTTTTTTTGTCTTTTTGAGACAGGGTCTCACTATGCAGTTGAGGCTGACCTTGAGCTCACTTTTGTAGCCCAGGCTGGTCTCAAACTCGCACCAATCCTCCTGCCTCAGCCTCCCAAGTGCTGGGATTACAGGCGTGAGCCACCAAGCCCGGCTACAAGATGCCATATTTTTTTAACTCAGATTTTACCTGTTTGTCCCTTCTTTAGTTGGAAGCACTCATGCCTTCTTAGAACTAAACACACAATTGAAGTTTATTGAAATAAAAAAAAAATCACAAAAGATTACATGGTAATAACCATTTTGGGAAGGGAAATGTTTCAAACTCTTTGAAAATGCACAAGTAGGAATCAGTTCATTTTGCAATTTGATGTTAATACATATGGCCCTCTTTCCCCTCGCCCCAGAGAATACTACTGATAAAACAGTTAATATTTATCATTTCTTAGTTTTCAGACACTGATCATAGGTACTTCACACATATTTTTCTTATTTTGTCCTTATAATACCTTGAATTATATACTGTTACTATTCCTGTTAAAGAAGAACTAATTAAGGACTAGAATTCAGTTAAGTTTCTCAAAGCTCCAAATATTAGTGATGCAGATGGATTTGAACCCAAGTAGTACAATATCAAAAGCCTTGGAGCTCGAGAGATAGCTCAGCTGTCTAAAGTGGCTGCTTTGCAACCACAGGGACCACGGTTGGATCCCGGGCACCACATGCTGCACCAGCCCCATCCCATGGGCAAGCTGAACCAGCCATGACATAAATAAATAAAGTTAAAAAAAAAAAAAAAGGAAATGCAGGTTCTCAGAGCCTCATTCAGTTGGTGAAGGAGAGGACTCTGGAATCTGCATTAAAAAAAAAAAAAAAAAAGAAGAAGAAGCCTTTAGCTTTTAACTACTCTATATACTGCCTCCCAGTAAATAAAGTATAAATACCAAGTATATACTTAAAAATATCTTTTTTTAATGTGAATACTTTTGAGTAGGTGATGCCGTCTGGTGCATTAATTTTTTTTTTTTTTTTTTTTGCGGGACCGGGGTTCGAACTCATGACCTTGCACTTGCCAGGCAGGCACTTGTGCCACAGAGCTATCTCCCCAGCCCCAAGAACTTTTGTTTGTTTATTTTTATGGCTGGCTCAGCCTGCCCTGAGGGCAGGGCTGGCGCAGCATGTGGTGCCAGGGATCGAACTGTGGTCCACTGAAGCCACTGGTGCATTAATTATTGTTATTGTTTTATATATCCAGTTGGATTCATGACTTCAGTTTTGCTTTTTCTGAATTTGCTTATGCTTCTAAACAAATTAATATTAAATGTAAACCAAACAGAAGTCTATTATTGGAACTTAAAACCTTCAATAGTTTATCTTCTTTCTTTTTATAGTCTTTTCTTCTATTTAAATTTTTTTTTTTTTTTCCTAAATGGACACATTAAAATTGTACTTATTTCTGAGGTACCATCTAATGTTTCAACAATCTGCTGCCTCTACTTTCTCACTATCTGTTTCTTTCCCTATTCTTATTAATAGTCTTAGTGGATTTTGGTGTTTAAAATTATTTTATAATAATTTTGCAATGCTGGCTATTGAACCTCCCGGCTTTGCACATTCTAGGCAAACATTTTACCACTGAGCTTATATTCCTTCACTTCTAAAGAAATTTTATTTTTTATTTATTATTTTTATTCTTGTTTCAGAACCCTTGTTTGTTTATTGACTCATTTTTATGGCCGGCTCAGCCCACCCTGAGAGCAGGGCTGGCGCAGCATGTGGTGCCGGGGATCGAACCGCGGTCCCTGCAGCTGCCCAAGCTTTCCCAAGCAGGCGCTTTAGACCACTGAGCCATCCTGCCGGGCCCCTATCCCTTCACTTCTTGAGTATTATCTTGAGATGGGATCTTGCTAAATTGTCTAGGCTACTCTGAAACCTGCAATTTTCATGGTATACCCTTTCAAGTAGCTGGAGTTATAGGCATTGCTACCGTGTATAGCCAACATTACTTTATGTTTAAAATTATGGCATTTCATTTCCTTGTGTCCCCCCCCCCCCCCCCGGTCTGTTAGGGGTCTCACTATGTAGTTCAACTTGTAGTGATTCTCCTATCTCAGCCTCCCTGGCACTGGTATTATAGATGTGCACCAACATGCCTGATTTCAGTGGCTGGCATGGCACGCCTGGGGTTCCAGGGCCAGCACAGCATGTGGTACCAGGAATCAAGCCTGGGTTCTTGTGCTTGTCAGCCAGGCACTTAGACTGTTGAGCTATCTCCCTAGCCCCATTTTCTTTTTCTTTATGTGCAATCGTATTGTGTTAGTTACTTGAAAAAAAAATGAAGTTATATTTGAAATTGAAAATCTTTCAAATCCAGCTCAAGGGCTGGCTAGATTGCTCAGCAGATTAAAATGCCTGTTTAGGCAGACACAGGAGGCTGGGGATTTGATTCCTGACCTGTTGTGCTGCCTCCCACCGCCAGGGCACACTAAAACAGTGATTAAGACTTGGGCATTGTGTTGCAAGCCTATAATCCCAGCACTTGAGAGGCTAAAAAACAGGAATGATTCCTATATGTCCAATCTGTGTAGTGAGACCTTGTAGACCCTGTATTAAATACATTAAAAAAAAAAAAAAAAAAAAAAAAAAACAGCTCACAAATTATTTTTATTTTCCTTGGCTAGCTTTATTATTTGCTAACTTATCTACATCCAACTGAAATTAGTTGTTTATTGGCCTATCATACTTGATGGATCTTAAAGTCTTAGTGATTTAATCTTAACTGAATTAAGTGAATTTTCATTTCTGTCTTCTTATCTTTCTCCACCAACTTAGCATCTACCATAAAATTGCTATTCTAAATATTTGAATTTAAAACTCCTGGATTTGTACTCACCAGTATCTTTTACATTATAATCTGTGTATTTCTAGTAGTACTTTAATGCAGGCCCTAATCTCACACTTTGATTTATAGTAGTGTATATGGCACCCACCTATGCTGTATTCTTCCTTCATTATATTCTTCTTAGCAACTCTTCAATGTAAAGACTACTATGATTTAATTTCCAACCAAATCTTTTTTTTTTTTTTTAATTTATTTTTTCTTGTTTCAGAACATTTGTTTGTTTATTCATTCATTTTTATGGCCGGCTCAGCCTGCCCTCCAACCAAATCTTGCTTGAATATGTATTAGTTACTTTCCTGTTGCTGGAACAAGGTACCTGTCACGTACATTTTAGAGAAAAGTCTTATTTTGCCCCATGGCTTCCAAGATTTCAGTCCAGGGTTTCAGAGATTTTAGTCCATAGTTGATTGACTCCAAGATAGAAACAGCATGGAAGGAAATGGCAGAGCCTTAATGCATGGTAATCGGGAAGCAGAGATAGCAAGGAAGAGACAGAGAAGAAGGAGCTGAGAATGAGATTATACCATTCTAACCCATGCCCCCAGGACCTACCTCCTCTAACCACGTCCTGCTTCCTAAAGCAGCATTTAGCAGTAAAGTCATCAATGGGTTAAGCAGTTGATGGGGTTAATGCCCATGGTACATGAGTCTTTGAGGAACACTATATTTAAACTTTAACAACATGTTTTCAGTTCTTTTATCACATTGGTTACCTTTTTCCAAGTTAGTTTTGGAAGCTTGAGTATTGAATTTTGCATTTGTTTATATTAGTTTAAAGTTATAGCCTTTTCAAATAATTTAGAATCATAAATTATGTTGGTATAGCTACAACTGACAGCCTGTCAGCTGCAAATTTGCAAAACATATTTTTATGTCATCCAGAAACAGTGGATAAGAGCAAGGATAAAAGTGTGTTACTTAGGGAGCTGGGGAGATGGCTCCGAGGCACAAGTGCCTGCTGGGCAAGTGCAAGGTCGTGAGTTTGAACCCCGGTCCCACAAAAA
>PVJA010000214.1:20915-126297 GCA_004027025.1 Myocastor coypus | reverse complement strand
AACCTGGATCCTTGCCCCTTCCCGGGAAGATGCTTACACTGCTGTACTTATCTCCCCTCCCCTAAAGGTTCTCTTAATAGCCTTTAATCCCTCTGTAGTATCCTTAATATGCAGGAAGTGTATAGTGTGAAAACATAGATAAATATACATAATGTTAAAGTATCTTTATTATATATCATATGGACATCTTACCATGAAATTGAATATTTATAATTGATACTCATAGTTTTATATTTAGTTATTTGATGTTCATTAATTTTTGTTAGAGTTTGGTTGTAACAATTTAATTATTTTTTAATGTGTAGAATATTAAACATTAGTGCTTAGCATTTAGCATTTTTCCTTTACATAGCATTATCTTTAAAAGGTAGGATAAAGCCAATATTGTAAGAAGTTTGTTCACATAATTTAATAAGGTTTAATGCTTATTTCTTGAAAAAAGCATTTTGAAAAACAGTATGTGTAATGAAATCTCATTTTTTGTGTGAATAGTGCTAACAGAAATACAGTAAATATGTAACGTTTGAAAGGGTAGAACTTAAAATGAAATATTAATACTGGCTCTTTTTGATTGCTTAGCTATGAGTGATTATTTGCCTTTTTTTTCTTTTTAAATCATTTCTACTTTCTTTCCCCTATCAATATTATATGTATTATTCTTCTAATCAGAAAAAAAAAAACTATACCCCCAAAATTGGTGGCATGGCTTTGGATGTTGCTCAGAAGTGGAATTCTTGTTATGTATAAAATCCTAGGTTTGATCCCAAGCACTGGTTTTTAAAATTTTATTTTATTTGTATTATTATTATTATTATTATTATTATTATTATTATTATTTATTTATTTATTTTTTTCAGGACTAGGGTTCAAACTCATGACCTTGCACTTGCCAGGCAGGCACTTGTGCCATAGAGCTATCTCCCCAGCTTTATTTGTATTATTTTATCTTTATTTTTTTATTTATGAACAGAATATATTTATTGGGGGAAAGAAAACACCTATCTGAGAGAGGGACAGTAGGGGGGACCCTAGCAAGTGGTCCCCTACTTGTGTATTTTAAAGAGAATTAAAAAAAATTAAAACAATAAAAAAATCCTAAAAGTGATAAAGAATTTCAAAGAAGTTGTTAGGAAATGAACAGTGTTTATTATATTGCATATGTCAAGCTTCAAAGTAGTCTAAACACTGTTTTAAAAGATTGTCTTAACCACAGGTTGCTGTGAAAATTAGTTTGTTTTGGTTTATTTCCAGAGGAGACTTGATGGAACCTTCGTGGATGCATCCTGACAGGCTGAGCCCACGAGCACAGAATTCTCAACCACAACCTCTTGCTGGAGCAGCTGGAAATTTGCTTTCCCATCTCTTGAATCTAGAGCATGTAGGAATTTTGCATAAGGATTTTGAATCTATCATACCACCCAGAAAGAATAATAATATGGCTTCAGGACCATTAGTTTTTACATCTCAACCATATCTGACCTCACCAGCTGCTCATCCAGATGCCTTCTTAAAACCTAATGCCAGCCAATATAAGAGTAAACTGGATCGTATTGAAGCATTGAAAGCAACAGCTGCTTCTCTGTCCAATAGGATTGAATGTGAAGCCAAGAAATTAGCGGGAGCCAATATCAACTATGGGTCAGTGTGGAACACTGAATATGAAATGCAGCAAGCACCTCACGATGGACCTCGGGCCAAGGCTATAAGTCCACCTGTGAAAGAGGAGACTGAAGATGTTTTCTCTGCTCGAATTCAAAAGATGCTGGGAACTTGTGTGTCTCATGCAACTTTTGATGATGATCTTCCTGGTGTAGGCAACCTCAGTGAGTTTAAAAAGCTTCCTGAGATGATAAGACCTCAGAGTGCAATATCAGGCTTTAGAATGAGATCATCTGGTCCCAAACCAGGAGGACTGCTTGCACAGTTATGTAAGAGGCAAATTGACTCTTCTAACTCTGATATGCAAGCCTGTTCTCAAGAAAAAGCCAAAGTGTCTCTCTGTTCCAGCACAGAGTCAGTCAGTGAAGGGCCTCTTCTTAGTGAGGGAAGTCTTTCTGAAGAAGAAGGAGGCCAGGAAGGACGTCCTCTTCTGAAAGTAGCAGAACTCTTAAATGATAAAGAATTTTGTGCTGGAGAAAGAAATACTTGTGAACCAATCAAAGAGTTTCAGAAGGAAGCAGAGAAATTCTTGCCACTTTTGGGGCACATAGGTGGTACACAAAGCAAAGGACCATGGGAAGAATTAGCAAAGGGAAGTCCACATAGCGTCATCAATATTTTTACTAAATCATATCAGTTATATGGAAAAGGTGAGAAAAATAAAGTCTGATACTAGCTGTATGTTATCTTATGATAAAATTCATTTGCAATTTCTTTATAAGATAAAATACTTAAGACTTTTTATTGTTGTTTACAAGGATAATAGAGATTTCTAATCCATATTACTCATCTTCTAAATTATATGCACACTTCAACTGGAGTGTTAATAACTTAATCTTTATGTTTATATTGTAATAAAACAATAGTTGACTGTCAGTTTTCAGAAATTTTTTATCTGCTTTAGAGAAATCTATACATGATATGTAGCATTGGGCTATGTCAAACATGCTGCTTTTAATGTGGTCACAGTTATGTTCTTAAATATAAACTTAAGCGTATTTTTAATCTAATGACTTGTGACTCCTTGAAATATAGTAGTAAAGAATTTAGAAAGACAATGTAACATTTCTAAAATGGAACCAACTTTGTTGTTTGTCAAACTGATTTTAATAGCTGTCAAAACTTTGGAAGATTATCTAGAGTATAGTTAAATCCTAAGACAGTACCTACTATAGTTTACTTCTTATTCCTGAATTCTTACAGCACAGTTTTCCTTTTCTGTGGATAGACTCAATTCCTTCAAGTTCTCTTCTTCTTGCTTTTATTGTTGCTATCTGCCCAACTCACATGATTGTGACCTTAGAATTTTCAGGTTGGGGATTTCTGCATCTAACTAATTACCTGATAAATTGACTGAGTCCATCTGTTTGTCTTATTGGACATCACATTGTTTTTCCTGTAATATTTATACACTTCATTATTACGTTGTGCATATTGTTATTCATCTCTTGTTTAGGCATTTATTTCATTTGCAGTAATTCAAATATTTTTAAGTTGTTTTTTTTTTTTTATGAAAGCAAAGTACTTCAATCAACAATTTTTTTTTTTTTTTTTTTAATGTATTCGGTACAGGGTTTCACTGTGAAGCTCAGACTCACAGTGATCTCCTGTTTTCAGCTTCCCCAGCACTGGGATTACAGATGTATGCCTGCCTGCCCAGTTTTGGTGGTTGACTCAGCCTGCCTGAGGGCGCAGCATGTGGTGCCAGGGATTGAGCCCTGGTCCCTGTACTTGCCTAAGCAGGCTCTTAGTCTGCTAAGCTATCATGCTGGCCCTGTTTTATAATATTAAGTTCTTAAGTTCTATATTTCCATTACAATTTTTATGGATCTACTGAATATTTAGAGATAATATGATATGTATTGGGATTTGCTTTATAATAATCGGTGGGGGCACAGGAGATGAGAGGAATAGGCAGCTTAAATCAAATTATATTGTTCATGTTTTAGTTATAGGTGGGTGGTGGATGTATTTGTTCCACCATGCTGTTTTACTTTTTAGTATGTTTAAAATTTTTCCTCATAAAAAATTAAATTGTTAGATTACAAGGTAAATTTGAAGTTAAAAGCAAACTCAAATTGCCCCGAAGTCTATGTTATTAATCTCCCTATTCTGGAAGCTTTGCTGATAATTTTTTGGTATTTGTTTTTAACCATGCTTCAATTATTGCTTTTAACAGGGCTTGAAGACAGATTAGACAGAGGAATATCAGCATCACAGCCCGTGAATGCCATCACAACCCCTTTAAGTAGTATTTCGTATGAGGATGATTTTGTCTCCTCTGCAGGCAGTGAGACTTTGGCAGAAAAAACATCAACTCTTGAAACTAAGTAAGACAATATTGGCAATGTGGGATAAAGTCTTGAGTGAAAAAAAAAGTACATATGTCACCTGTCGTCTGAATATGTTTTTGCTTGTTAAAAGATACAGAAGGTACTGTAGTGCGAAGATCATGGACTCTGGATCTAGACTGCTTGGATTTCATTCTTGGCTTTCTGGTTTTATTTGCACATTTTTATTTAACCTTCTTACATTTTAGTTTTCCTTCTCTTGAAAAATGAGGCTAACAATAATACTATACCTTCACTGCCTCAGGGAGTTGTTATAAATATACAGTGAAATACAAAGTACTTAAAACAGGGCATGGTATATACTAAGAAAGTATAGGTCATCGGGGCCTGGTGGGATGGCTCAGTGGTCTAAAGCTCCTGCTTGGGAAAGCTTGGGCAGCTTCAGGGACTGCGGTTCGATCCCCGGCACCACATGCTGTGCCAGCCCTGCCTTTGGGGCAGGCTGAGCTGGCCATAAAAATGAGTGAATAAACAAACAAAGGTTCTGAAACAAGAAAAAAAAAAAATTTAAATAAATTAAAAAAAAAAAGAAAGCATAGGTCATCAAGTCAATTTGTGAGTCTCCAATTGAGGATAACACTGGAGAACATCCTGTGATATACTAATGTCAGAAACTTAAGAAATAGTTTTTTTTTTTTTTTGGTCTTTTTGAGACAGGGTCTCGCTATGCAGTTCAGGCTGGCCTTGAGCTCACTTTTGTAGCCCAGGCTGGTCTCGAACTCACAGTGATCCTCCTGCCTCAGCCTCCCAAGTGCTGGGATTACAGGCGTGCGCCACCACGCCCGGCTAAGAAATAGTTTTCAATGATATAATTGAGGAAAGTCAGATACTTGACTCCATAATCCCACGTTATGAGTACATTTTAAATGTAAAACTTCACAGAACCTTCAACAGTTGTCATAGCTACTAACTACTGAACACTTAATGTATAAGACACTCAGAAGCCTGAGAGACTTTACCTGTATTCATTCTTTTAATAACCTGATATACATATGTGTTTTTGTTGTTACTTCTTTGTTTTAGAAATAAATTTGACAAACAATTGTTACTTGTACATAGTCACTATGTGAATGAGACATAAATTTCTTCTCTAAATTTTATTATCATATAAATTTATAATTATTCATATTCTATATATTGTTACATATGACAAATTACAGTGTATACAATTAGATGATCTTATGAAAATTAGTTAAATTAACATAAGTAGTTTTATTGTTTGGTTTGAAATTTTTTAAATTTGTAGCTCTGATGATTGAACTTAGGTTTTTTTATGCAGGCCAGGCAAATGCCATTTCACTGAACTGTATCCTCAGCTCAGTACAGATATTAAAATTATAAGAATAAAAACATAGGGGCCCAGCAGGATAGCTCAGTGGTCTAAAGCACCTGCTTAGGAAAGCTTAGGCGGCTGCAGGGACCGCAGTTCGATCCCCGGCACCACATGCTGGGCCAGCCCTGCCCTTGGGGGAGGCTGAGCCGGCCATAAACAAACAAACAAATAAATAAATAAATAAATAAATAAATAAATAAACAAACAAACAAAGTTCTGAAATAAGAAAAAAATTTAAAAAGAATAAAAACATAATTAAAATTTTTACTTGTAAAGATAAGATTTTTTTTCAGTACTGGGGATGGAACTGAGGAACGCACTACCACTGAGCTATACCACTGATCCTTTATGTTTTATGTTGAGGCAGGGTCTTGTTAAATTGATCTCATTCATCTCAAACTTTCCATTCTCTGGCCTAAGTCTCTTTTGTAGCTGGGATTACAGATGTGTGCCACCATACCCAGAAAGTTAAATTTCTAAATGAAAACATTTTAATAATTTGATTGTAGTTGCATTTAATGCCACCAATCAGTATGATTTGATGAATGTTATTTCTGGTTAAAATAAAATATGCTAGGTCCTTGTTCTCCATAACATTATTAGAGAGAAAATAGCCATAGTGTAAAAAAATATATATACATTCTAATAGAAGTTACAGGGCTGGGGAGATAGCTCAGTAGAATAAGCACTTGCTTGGCAAATACAAGGACCTGAGTTCAATCCCCGGCTCCACAAAAAAAAAAAAAAAAAAAAAAAAAAAAAAAAAAAAAAAAAAAAAAAAAAAAAAAAAAAAAAAGAAGTTACAGCCACCTATTCTAGTATTTGGCATTATGGGTTTTTTTTCTGTCAAAAATACTAGCTTTCATTGATGTCATTTAAGCAAAAAACTCATTTGAGACTTTTCTCAACTGTAAATTGAGCCAGGAATAATTCAGACTTACCATAATAAGCAAAACAAAAAGTAAAATGGAAGCCATCTTTTATTGTATTTAAATTCTTGCGATTAAAAAAGATTTTTCAAAATGTTTTCATTTAGCTATGTTTAAAGTTTAAAGTTAAACCTGTTTAAACTTATAAAAACATTTTTTTAAACTTGTAAAAAGTTTATCTGAAAGACATTTAATGTGAAAATGTACACAACTTGACCTTTCATCATAGCAGAACAGGCCTTTTGGAGAGAAGGAACAGACGTTTCTGCTGAACAGCCATTACTTATATAACTAGATCCAAAATTTCTAATGACGTATACTATTTCCTTATGTTATCACCACCATTCCAGTCCTGTTTTAAGTATCAGTCTCCTTCTCACACTGTGATCTGTCATAGTATTCATAAAGGGATCAATCAAATCTCTGCAATGTTTGAACATGTCTGCCATAATTTAAATGATAATTTGTGCATACTTTTTTTTTTTTCATTCAGCTCTAGAGGCTGAACTTTGTTCATGGTGCCTAGTCTGCAGGCTCAGAGTGCTCTGAAATAGAATTTGTAGGCTCTTTTTAACTACTATTTTTCTTTGACAGTATTGGGGACAACAATTTAGGTATTCAGGAGGACCATTCTAGCAGAAAGTCTGCCTATGATCTTTTCTGCGTGGATGTTGCCTCCCAGCATTCATCAGGAGCCCAGTCTGTTGCTTCATCTCGTTCATCTGCTTCTTCAAAAGGAAAGAATAGAAAAAAGGAAAAGACAGAATGTAAGTGGGATTTTACACAGTAACATTTGTACTAACAATTATTTTATGATTGTGATCTAAAATTATGGTTTGATTCCAGAAGAAATAATGGGAATTTATGATAATGTAATAGACTTTACTGTAATATATACCATTTGAAATATAACACTGTAAATCTTTTTCTTAATGCACAGTGCATGTATTATTTTAAATAATTAAAGATTACAGATAAACAGTCATCCAAGAAATACAAATCCAAAAAAAAAGAAATACAAATCCCCCATGGTCGTTCTATTCAGAAATAACAACAGGACCAGCAAGGCAGCTCAGTGGACTAAGTGCCTCCTTATGCAAGCACAGGGACCGGGGTTCAATCTGCAGTACCACATGCTTCACTGACCCCATCCCCAGGCATGCTGACCCCACTGTAAAGACCAGACGTGGTGGTGCACACCTGTAATCCCAGTGCTCCAGTGCTAGGGAGGCTGAAAACAGGAGGATCACTATAAGTCTGATGTGCGTAGTAAGACCCTGTACCAAATATAGGAAGGGAGGGAGGGGGAAGGGAAGGAAAGGGAAGGGAAGGGAAGGGAGGGGAGAGGAGGGGAGGGGAGGGGAGGGGGAGGGGGAGGGAGGAGAGGGGAAGGAAAGAAAAAAAACCCACTGTGAATGTTTTTGGTGTGTTTTTTTACTAAAATACACATAGAACTGCACACATATAAACACATACTTTACTGAAAAAGCAAATGCAAGTAATGTTGCTTTGGAAACTGTTCTTTGAAAAACTTTATAATACTCATGGGAGTGCCTATAATCACAGCACTCAGAAGGGTAAGGCAGGATGATTACTGGGAGTTCAAGGCCAGCCTGAACTAGCAAGGCTTGCACTTTTTTTTTGGTCTATTTGAGACAGGGTCTAGTTATGCAGTTCAGACTGGCCTTAAGCTCACTTTTGGAGCCCAGGCTGGTCTTGAACTCTCACTGATCCTCCTGCCTGAGCCTCCCAAGTGCTGGCATAACAGCCAGCCACCACACCTGGCTGAGGTCTGTACTTTTTAATTTAAGTGATAATTAACATGTCAAGTTTATTGCTACAAAAAACTAAACACTTTATGGCATGTTATGCACATCTCTGAAGATCACTAACTAGAGAGGATTGTGCAAAAGCCTGTTAAACTCACATTATGGCCTCAAACTAGAGAATGATTTTCTTCCAAAATTGTTTTTTCTTATTATAAAGGTAAATTCTGTTCCTTTAATTAAAAAAAGGTGGTGGGTAGTAAGAGTAGGAGAAAGGAATAGGGAAAAATATGAATATATAGAACATTTTATTTGAAAATGAAAAGTTGCCAGTTATCCTTCTAATGAGAGATAACCTATGTTAACATTTCAAAAATGTATTTATTTTTATTGTGATAAAATATATATAAAATAAAATTTGTCATTTTAATTCTTTTTAGGTGTACTGTTCAGTGACACTACGCATTCAGTCACGCAACCATCACTACTATCCATTGCAAAAACTTTTATCTTCCCATACTGAAATTCTGTGTCCATTAAACAATGTCTTCATTTCTTTCTCCCCCAGGCTGGTAGCAACTGTCCTATTTTCTGTCTTTATGAATTTGACTATGTAGAATTTTATAATAATTGTTCTTTAGGAATCAGATTGAGCATAATGTGTTGAAAGTTCATTTCTGGCTTAGCATGTATCAGAAATCAGAATTTATTTTTTTTATTGTTTCTTGAGACAGTCATGCTGTGTAATTCAGGCTGACCTTGAATTCACTGTGTAGCCCAAGCTGGCCTCAAACTTGAAGCTCCCATGTACTGGGGTTACTCATGTACATCACCAGACATGGCTCAGCATTGCCTTTAAAAGGTTTTTTAAAAAATCTTAGTAACTCTGATATTAGAAATCAGCTTTATGAGAAATTTACTCTACAGCGTTGGATTCATTCATTGGAAATGTTCAGAACTCACTTATTGATGAAGAAAAGGCACAGTCCGGCTCAGAACGTGGTTCCCATCAAGGAAAGAAATCTGGAACCAGCAGCAAACTCTCTGTTAAAGATTATGAGCAGACTCTCGACACTGATAGCACTTTGGAAGAACTTTCTGGGCATTCTGTGAGGTAAAGTAATGTATTTATGCATGTTTTTCTTTTTCTTTTTTTTTAATAGTATATGTTGGTAATACATAATGTTTACATTCCTGTCAGGAGTTGGTACATTTACTAAATATATCTTAATTCCTTTTTTCTTTCCTTTTCCATTACTTCCCTGTTCCCTTCACTCATCTGTTCTTTACTTTTTTTCTACTTGTTTGTAGTACTTTATCTTCTTTGTGTAAGGTTTGCATATGTACATAATACATTATAATTCCTTTTTAAATCTCCTATCCCTCCTGTTCATACCCTTTCCCTCTGAGAAAGATCTCTCCCAGCTTCCTGTTAACCATCTTTTATGGCTATATATTTTATTTTTCTTTTTTTTTTTTTTTTTTTTTGGTGGGACTGGGGTTTGAACTCATGACCTTGCACTTGCCAGGCAGGCACTTGTGTCATGGAGCTATCTCCCTAGCCCCTGTTATTCATCTTTTATTCTAATTTTTATTGATACCTTTTTAATGCTTGCTTTGGCAGCACATGTACTAAATATTTGTACTACTTTTATATTGTAATTCATAGATAACTGAAGTTGTATGTCATTAGTCTTAAGATACTGTAATGTGTGTATAGTTGAAGTTACTATATCGTGTTCCAAGACTCCTCTTCATAAATTCCACCATGGCAGTTAACTATGCACACTTAACTGTACATAATTGTGTCTAAGCTACTATAAAAGTTTGTACTTTCTGAAGAGTCTTTGTTCATACTTCTACATTTTAATGCAAAGTCTAAACTTTTATAACTTCTCTTTCAAGAATTTACTACTTCAAACATAAACCATCTCTAACTTGAAAGCCATTACCATGTTATTCTTTTTTTTTTTTTTTTTTGAAACAGGGTCTCACTATGCAGTTTAGGCTGGCCTTGAGCTCACTTTTGTAGCCCAGGCTGGTCTCAAACTCGCAGCAATCCTCCTGCCTCAACCTCCCGAGTGCTGGGATTACAGGTGTGCGCCACCACACCCAGCTACCATGTTATTCTTGACTCAGTCTTTTCACTGAGCATCTGCCCTTTTGGGGAGTGGTTTGAGAGGTTGATTATCCTAGAAACTAAGAATCTGATTTTATTTTATGTGTTCCTGTTGGACTATCACGTGTGCACGCTCATACAATTAGCTTTCTAAATTCTAGCTCTATGGGTCGTCTCACTATACCGCTCAGACTCAGTGATCCTCCTGTTTTCAGCCTCCCCGGTGCTGGGATTACAGGCTTGTGCCATCTGGGCTGGATTCTGTGGCCAGCTCAGCCTACCCTGGGGGTGGGGCTGGCAATACATGTGATGCGGGGATCCAACTGCGGTTCCTTTGCCTGCCTGTTTGCCTAAGCAGGTGCTTTAGTCTGCTGAGCTATTGCCAGTCCTCTACACTTTTTTTTTATTATTATTTTTTTCTTGTTTCAGAACTTTTGTTTGTTTGTTTGTTTATTTATTTTTATGACCGGCTCAGCCCGCCTGGAGAGCAGCATGTGGTGCCGGGGATCGAACTGCGGTCCCTGCAGCTGCCTAAGCTTTCCTAAGCAGGCGCTTTAGACCACTGAGCCATCCTGCCGGGCCCCAAGTCCTCTACACTTTTAATACCACTATTTAACATCCTTTTGTTCTCACTGTTAAAATTGCTTCTTTTAAACCTTTTCTTACTAAAAGAGGTGTTGATATCTCATACTTGCATATTTTGTATTTTTCCTCTTTATAATGCTGTATACAATGTATGCCTATATGTTTCACATAACCTTCAGTTATTGCTTCCTGTATAGTTCCCATGAATTTATTCACATCATTTTTTATTCTGTATACTGGTCCTGTCCTTTCTGAAAATGAAGGCTCTGAGAAGAAAGACATTGATTGATATTTTTTATAAGTAACTGTATTTTCTTCTAATACAACATCATATACAAGTAACTACTTGTAATACTTTCATAGTGCATCAGTATGATCATTGCTATATTTAAAATTTAATTTGTCAATTTTTTTTTTTTTTTTTTTTGCAGAACTGGGGATCAAACTTAGAACCTTGCTCTCAGCAGCAGGCACTTGTTCCCCTGACCTATCTCCCCAGCCCTATCAGTGATTTTTGATTTAGAAAATTTTACCTTTTCTTAAGAATACTATAATTTGGTTTGGCAAGAATCTACAAAGTTAAATATTTCTAAAGTACAGGAACCATAGCAAAATAAATATGATAAATTTTATCATTTTGATATTTTATGAATTTTAACATTTATCAAATAACAAATGTCCCATATTATTATCTATGTCTCCTTTCCTACTTATGAAAAGTCACAATAGATAAACTAATTTTGAAGCTTTGATAAAAAGGAACAAAGATTTTAAAATTTTTGTTTAATTATGCATTTTATTTTTTATTATTTTTTATAATGTATTTAGCTACAGATACTCTTTGTCCCTAATCCCTTTATCTTTCTTTTTTTTTTTTTTTAAAGCATTTGTCTTTTTTGGTCTTATTTATTTATTTGTATTGTGACCAGCTCAGCCTGCCATGAGGATGGGGCTGGTGCAGCATGTGGTGCTGGGGATCGAACCAGGGTCCCTGAGGTTGCCTAAGCTTTCCTAAGCAGGTGCTTTAGACCGCTGAACCATCTTGCCAGCTTTGTTTTTACTTTTTGGAAAACTTAACAAAAATCATTGAAAATGCACTTTGGGAAATGCTAGTCTAAGAGAATCTTTTTGTGAAAAGCAAATATAAATTCATCTTATAAAACCACAAGGTGAGATAAGTTTCTTTCGTTTGAGGTCATGATGGACTTTAAGGTTTCAATTTTTTTTTTTAGATTCTGTAGTGAAATTAAATATAGTATCTCTCTTTATTTTCAGTTTTGTTTTGGATGATTTCACTTATCTATTGTCAGTTATAACTCAGAGCTATTACATGGAAACGTGCAGAAATAAATAACTTAGTGCAGAAGAAATAAATGTTTCATAAATTTCGATTTATACACCATTCTGATGCAATATATCAGGCCACCCAGCTCCCTCACTGTAAGAATCATCCTGCCCAATGTGCATTGGCAGTATATACCTTCTTTGCCCATTAGTCAGTAACCATCTTGGTTGTCAAATTGACTATTATTGTTGTGATATTACTTGTGTTTAAGTAAACATTGCTTTATTTAGTAATGGCTCAAGAGCTGCTGATTCAGATATACTAAAGAGAATTTTGAATATGCTTCTTTTTAAGTGAAAAGTTAAAATAGCTTGCCTTACTCAGAAACAGGAAAAATTTATGCTGCAGTTACTAAGATCTAAAATAAAAATGAGGGTTGGCCAGATAGCTCAGTGGATTAAAGCACCTGCTTAGGCAAAGTGCAGGGACTGGGGTTCAATCCTCGGCACCACAGCTGTGTTAACCCCACCCCTGGGGTGTGCTGGGCTAGAGATTAAGACTAGGCATGATGGCATGCACCTATAATCCCAGTGCTTCGGAGGCTGAAAACAAGAGGATCACTACAAGTCCCATCTACATAGTGAGATTCTGTAGGCCCTATACTAAATACATTAAAAAACAACAAATAAAATAAAAGTGAATTTTTTATCCCTGAAATTATAAAGAGGGAAGAAGAAATTCGTGGTAGTTTTGTTATCACAACTCATTTCAGCAATAGGGTGCAATAAGTGCTTTTAAGGTAGAGGAAACATTAAATTTGTATATGTGAGGAAATCTAGTATATCCAAGTTTGATTTGATACTATCCAAGGTTTCAGGCATCCACTGGAGATTTAGAACATACTCCTCACTTACAAGGGAGTCTACCATAATACTTCCTTACACCATCATCAAGGAAGTTAATGGTCTTTATAAACAAGTGAGTACCTCTCAAGACTTTTTTTTTTTTTAAGATAAGCTCTTGCACTTGTGATGTGGTTTAAGTTGGCTGAACTCAATAGGTAGCCCTGGCTGTCTGTCTTTTTTTGTTAGTTTTTGTTTTTTTTCTTGCCAAATGAGAGTTCGAACTCACGACCTTGTACTTGCCAGGCAGGCACTTGTGCCATGGAGCTGTCTCCCCAGCCCCAGGCTGTCTGTCTTTGAACTCACAATGATTCTCTACTCTCAGCCTTCTGAATGCTGGGATAACAAGTGTTCAACACCATGCCCTGCTGCCTCTAAAGACTACTTTTATTCTTGCTTTCATGCTGGGTAAAAGAGACATTTTTACCTTTGAAAATTGTTGTGTAATTTATCAGAAGTCCAAAGCAAGCTGACTTTTTATATTGGGCTAAATATAGACTATAAATATTCAGTACAAGGCAGTATGCTTGGTAATATAAAGAGTGATACCTCTAGTGTACTTACTTTCTCAAGGATGGTTTAGATAGGTGTCTTAAGAGTTATTAAAATCCCACTGTTATGAGAGAGTAGTGTTTGGGAAAGAGATTAAAAGTTGTATATAAAAACGAACATGTAGATATATATATATATGTGTGTGTGTGTGTGTGTGTGTGTGTGTGTGTGTGTGTGTGTGTTTTGTTTTGCTTTTGTTTTGAGACAGGGTCTCTCTCACTCTTAGTTCAGTTCAGGCTTACCTTGATCTCACGGTGTAGCCCAAATGGCTGGCCTCTAATCTGCAGCAATCCTCCTGTCTCAGCCTTCCCAGTGCTGGGATTATAACATGTGTGTCCATGCTCTGCTGAACTAAATCACTGAACTAATGAATTTGACAGATATATGTAGTCCAGGCTGGCCTTGAATTCATGGCAGTCTTCCTGCCTCAGCCTTCCCAGTGCTGGGATTACCAGCATGTGCCACCATACCTGTTCAACATATATTTTATTTAAAGATGAATATTATAGAAATGATTTTATCTGATTTCTGTGATTTTTTTTTTCAGTTAACTAAAGAAGGTATGACAAATAATTTTATTTAATTTTTAATACAAAATGATGCTTTATACTCCAGGGCATATTTTTAAAACTTACAAGATAAGGGCCAGCTAGATAGCTTAGCAGACTAAAGTGCCTGCTTAAGCAGAGCACAGAGGCCAGGGTTTGACCCCTGGGAAGTCATGCTGACCCCATCCCTGGGGCACGCTGAGATGGTGATTGAGACTAGGCAGAGTGGTGTGTGCCTGAAATCCCAGCACTTGAGAGCCTGGAAACAGGAGGACCACTATGAGTCCTAGCTACATAGTGAGACCCCGTACACCCTATAGACCTTGTCCTAAATTCATAAAAAAAAGTAAAGTTAAAAAAAAAAAAAAAAAACCTTACAAGATAAATTGTCTTTTGTCTTTTTATTGCTATATGTCTATTTTAGAAGACTTTGCTTTAAACTTCATTGAGTGAATGATGATATACATGCTTTGCAGGAGTTAAGTGCCAATTAAGAGACACCCTCCACTTTGCATTTTACTTAGGATAGAATTTTTATTATTATTTTAATAAATAACAGTGTGACAGTTTCAAAACACATTAGTAGTACATATCCAATATTTGATATGATGCATATTATTATTAGGTTAGAATTTGTATTTAGCCTGTTCAACACTATAAATCTATCAATTAAAGGAATATTCATAGTCATTTTTGTTCATCATAAGGATTATGTTGAATGAATATATGTCTAAGTCATACTTTTAAGTTTAGTGTTGGTAAAAAAAGTAATTTGTATAATAAATTTTTTAGCTTAATGTAGTTCCTTTCTCTAATGATTTTATGAAACCAAAATTTTAGTGTCTCATCAGACAAGGGAAGATCTCAGAAAACTCCAACTTCTCCTCTATCTCCAAGTTCCCACAAATTGATACAGTTTGACCTTCCAGGAACTTCACTAGAAAGATCTAAGTCCTCTGTAATAACACCTCCACCTACAACAGTATTTAATACTAATGCAGCTTTCACTGATGTGAACCTGGCTGCCAGCAGAACAGCAGAGATGACTTCAACACCAGGCAAGTAGATCCATGCTGTTACATTTTTGAAAACAAAATGTTACATGTTTTGCTTCTGGAAACACCTTTTCTTTCATTTGAGCCAAGGAGATACTATTTTGAGTCAGTATCATTATTCAAGTAGTAAGTGTACCCTGTACAGCAAAGTAAATACTAAAAGTCATGATATATTTGATAATGGCCATTTTTTCTTATGTTAAAAGACACGTGAGGGGCCCAACAGGATGGCTCAGTGGTCTAAAGCACCTGCTTAGGAAAGCTTGTGCAGCTTCAGGGACCACAGTTCGATCCCCAGCCCCACATGCTGCGCCAGCCCTGCCCTCAGGGCAGGCTGAGCCGGCCATAAAAATAAATAAACAAAAGTTCTGAAACAAGGAAAAAAAAAAAGACACCTGAAATATGTATCCCACATTTGCTCAACATAATGATTATGTTGAATAAGTACATATTGTAATATGAACAAATTCTTTACGAACATTAAAAAAGTCATGCTTTTTTAATGTTCATAATTTGTATAACAAATTGTGTGTGTGTGTGTGTGTGTGTATAATTACCAGTCCTGTGTGATTACAGATACATGTGTGTTTGTGTACACATGGGTATGCAGCACACACATAATAGAAATAATTATTAAAATAATCACTATCTTTTCACAGGAAAGCAGACTCAGAAATAAATTTTAGAAATCTGAGGTGTAATTTCATGTATACTTTGCCATCTGACTATTATTATATACACAGGTTCTAAGCGATTTTCTCCTGCTGGCCTCCAACATCGAATGGCAGTAGAACTAAGTTATCTGAATGCCATTGAGGAGTCAGTGCGCCAGCTGTCAGATGTAGAAAGAGTTAGAGGCATTTCACTTGCTCAGCAGGAGAGTGTGTCTCTGGCTCAGATCATAAAGGTATTTGTGGATTTATCTTTCTGATGCCTTTCTCTTTGCTATTTAAGATGGTCTTAATGTATTTTTTTATGGGATATGATGACATTTATTTATTTATTTAAAATTTACATTTCATTTAGAACACTGTTCCTTAAACTTGGAAAATTCTGCCACAGTGCTTCAGTCTATACCATATAGCTGTTGTCTCTTTTGTTACCTCTGTCTAAAATCTTTTTTTTTTTTTTTAGAGAAATAACAGCACTTTCTCTTTTTTTAAAATTTTAATAAATTACAATGTGAGTTTCAAAACACATTAGTAATACATTCCCAATAACTGATGCAATTCATATTGTTGTCCTTATTGTATTTATACAGAGCCCAGGGTGTAGACTTGATAAATTTTCTAATGGTAATTAGTACAATAGATTTTTTCCCTTTGATCTAAGAGAAAGTAGTTGTATACATAGTCAAACATTCCATAATTACAGTGTATTACTGGCAAAACTGGCCATATTGGAAGCTGTTGATTACAGCCTTTTACAGCTCAGCATAGTAAACTACTTTTGTTTTATACTTTTGTTTAAACTTTTCTGTTGGGTAGTTAAGGGCAAGATAAAGCAAGACCTGTATAACAAAACATGTAGTTTTTATATCTCCTAAGGTCAGCCAAATCCCCTCAGGATTTACTTTGGAAGTATGTACAGTGCTTTGTAGAACTGTTGTCGGTGTCAGCCGTCTGGATGAGTCACAGCCATTGCTTGACCAGTTTGCTTTCTGTGAAAGCCCAAGAGAATGTTTTCGCTCTAGGTGACTCTCCTTAGGCACACTATATACCTTCAATCCCTTTCCTCTGTGGTCCCTTAATCTCCTTGAACAGAAAATTTGGGAAACCACTGAGTTAAAAGATGTTACAGCATAAGTTCCGTTCTGACCTAAGTCCTCAATGACCTTGAAGAACTAGGGCCAAAATATTGGCTATCCTGTAGCCCTTCTTTTTCTCTAATTTTTGATCTATAAACATATTCTTAGCCCTCCAGAAGAAAAGCTTAGTGACACTATTACTCTAAAACATAGGTGCTTGAGCTTAATTTAATATCATTGTCTTTCGTTCTTAACGTGTTTTAAAACAAATTTTAAACTGCCAAATTAAAAAGTCTGCCTATATTCAGGACTTATAAGTGGCTCTGTGTAAAGTGAAAATACAATTTTTGGCAGCAGAAAAATAACACAAGCATTTTATTTTCTATGTTTTAGTCTTCCTTTTTCCCTTGTGCTGGGAAATCAAGGGTTTTAACATATGTTAAGCAGTTTGTCTACTGCTGAGGTATATATCTAGTCCTCAGGCTTTGTTGTACTTATAATGTGAAAATTAGTCATTCTTAATATTTTCTCTTTTCATTGACAGAGATGGCTGATTTGTGGTAGTCCTTTTTTTGTACTATGCCAAAAAAAAAAAAAAAAAAAATTTAAGATCCACATGTTTGATAAAGTCAGGATAAATACAGAATTTTTTTTTTTTTTTTTTTGCCTGGACTTTTCCTTAAGAAACAAATATGTTAGCAAAAGCATAGTGTTCTTCAATGGAGCATTTATTGGTATACTTTTTTCAAAATCTGAGATATTATTTACATGCAATCATATATACAGGGTAGTGTTTTTGGTTTTATGTTTTCAGATTTCTTTTTTAGTAGTGAAAGTTGAACCCATAAATTTTGCAATGAACTACATTCCAGCTTTTGACTTTTTATTTTTATTTTGAGACAGGATCTCGCAAAGTTATTTAGTTGCTTGAGTTGGGCTCAAAACTTTCCAGACTGTCTCAGTTCTAAGATTACAGGTGCATGCTACCAAACTCACCAAGATATACATATTCTAAGCATGCATTTTTTGTTGTTTTTAAACTAGTACACGTATGTAACAACCATGTAATCAAAATATAGAACACTTCTTTTACTCTAGAAAGTTGACCAATGCCCATTTTCATGTAAGCCCTGAGGAGATTACTGGAACAATTCTTAGCACTGCAGTTTATTTCTTCCTGACCTAGAACTCCATATAAATCAAACTATACTTTATTATTTTCTTTAGCTTATGCTATTTAACATAAATTTAAGGTTTGTTCTTATCATTCTGTTAGATTCCCCCCCCCCCAATATTCTGTTGGTCAGTGTTACAAATTTTTGTTTTCCTGTTGATGTACATTTCCAGTTTTTGGTTAATACAAACATTTCTGTTATGTCTCTGTTACTTTTCTCTTGTTGTGGGGACAAAATACCTGACACACTGACTTAAGGAAAGGTTTATTTGGCTCATGGTTTGTGGAGGTTTCAGTCCATAATCAGTTGGCTCTAAGGCAGAGTGGCACATGGCAGAGAACAGCAGTTCATGACTGCGGAAAACTGTAGCTTATTTATATGAGATTTTAGTCCTACATGCCTTGGACATTTTTTATATTTCTACAGTATTTGAATTAAAGTATAAGGTCATTAAATATTTCTGAAAATAATAAATTGCTGGTGACTATAGTACTTGCTGTCTTCTGGACTGTATTTAGTTGCTGTAAGTCATTTATGTGAGAAACATAGCATTGAGAGCTGGACAGGACAGCATTTTATCTGTAATGTCTGTGAATCAAGAAGCTTGAGGCAGAAGGATGAGTTTAAGGCCAGCCTAGACAATTTAACGATGCCTCTGACTTAAAGGGGGGGGGGGCGACATAGCATCATGTTTATTATAGTCACTGTGCTAAAAGTAGTTTAGTGTTTTAGAATAATATTTGATTTTTTAAAATTACTATTTTTGAAGGCACAGCAGCAACGCCATGAAAGGGATTTAGCTCTTTTGAAAATGAAGGCTGAACAAGAGGCGTTAGAGTGTCAGAGACAATTAGAAGAAACCCGGAATAAAGCAGCTCAGGTAACATAGTTTGCAGCAGGTACTGGTCCTCTAAACTTGCATTTGTGATGAGTTTCAAATTATATATTAACTAAAAAAAATACAGATTATTACATTTTAGTACTCAATATGGAATAATTTCATTATTCTTTTTGATTCTTATAGGAAGGAACCTTCTGACATAGGTGGTTAAGTCTGATTTGCAATTAAAAGAAGTGATAGCTGATAGTTACTAGTCAACAGACACATTACTATGGTTTTATAATTTAAGCTGTGAAATCCAAGTTGTAGTCAACTTTTTTTAATAAGACAGTTTATCCATGACACAAATTTATGAATTAAAACTAATTTGGGTGGAGGGAGGTAGAAACCAAAATTAGCTTTATTGTCTCCTTTTATTTATAGGTCCATGCAGAATCATTACAACAGATAGTTAAATCACAAAGGGAAGTAACTGAAGTTGTTCAGGAAGCAACTTGTAAAATAACAGCTCAGCAAACAGAGACTGCTTGCCTTACCACAGATGCGGCTCTCCAGATCAGTGAGGTGAGAGCCGAGAAGAACCCCCACCTTTTTTAGTTCGTTGGTCAATTTGAGTAATTAGGTCTTATCAGTAATGACTTTTGTCATCTAGCAAAAGGATAATTTGAATTAGTAACTTTCAGTGAGGCCTTTTTGAAATGAGCAGCTCTATTAGAACATACGTACGAACATATATATCAATAGTAGGCAGAAAACGAACTTTAATCACTACCTTCTCATAAGCTTTTTAGGTAAGTATTAACTTAGTGATGTATAATCTATAAGCAATACGATACATAAATTTTAAATACATATGTAATGTGTATGTCCCTATAAATAACACTGTAACCAAAAATAGAATATTTTTGTCACTCGGAAAAAATTTCTTCATGCCTCTTCAGTCCTGTCTTTGTCTGTGGAAGCCACTTATTTGCTTTGTATGAGAATGTTTTGTTTGTATGCAGACTGTTAGTTTAATGTCTTTTTAAAAAAATTTCATCAAGAGTAAAGCCAGAAGTATTGTGATTTCATTGTATTCTGTATAAAGGATAGATAATCTATTGATATAATTTCATTTGATTTTGGCAATAATTTTTAAATAGTTAAGGACTATTTTGTGGAGTTCATATTTAGACTATATGAATCTGCTAAATGTTGGGTGAGCTGGAATTATACAAATAAATACACAATTGAATCTTTTTATTTTTTATTTTTTGTGGTACCATGGATTGAACTCAGGACCTTGCACTTGCCAGGCAAGCACTTATTCTACTGAGTTACCTCCCCAGCCCCCACAATTGAATCTTTGCTGAGAAAATTTTAATGTAGTAGACAGCATTAACAAAATATTTCAAAAATACTTTTAAGTCAGCAGCAGGAATAGTTCACAACAGTAATTGAGTAAGTATGAAACGAATAATAGATGTGATAGTGGCAGTCGTGTTGAGAGCCAAGCAAATGTACTTTACATTGTAAGGAAAGCCTTAGAAGGTAAACAATAATTGAGTTGATTCTTAAACCTAATTCTTAAAAATTAAAATTCTTAATTTTGATTATCTTCTGCTTATCATATGGCTTAGGAGTTTTCTGCCTAATTTGTAGTTTATGATAGATGGGTAAAGCCTTAGAAATCATATAGTCCAGCTCTGTTTTATAGGATGAGCTTCTTGGGATTCAGGTTAGATTGGTTGCCCAAAATATTTCATCAGTTAATGGCAGAATTTCCTTGCTTTCAGTCCAGTGATCTTTCCAAGACATTGTGCTCCTTTTCAGTTCTTCTGTGACGTGATTTGTTGTATCTACTTTTATCTTTGTTCTGTATTCATATTTAGATGGCAGAATTGACTCGTACGCATATCTCAGATGCCATCACTGCCTCAGGAACTCCCCTAGCAACACTATATGACCATCAATGGCAGCACCTTCCAGATTTCATGAAACAGCAGAGGACCAGAGCTGAAACAAATAGGTTAATATTTATTTAGAAAATATGTCATAAGTGTTTGTTATGTTCCAGACCAATGATGGTAAATAATGATACCAATAGCCCACAACAGTACACTTACAATATAGGCTTGCCACCACTGTTCTAGGCACTCTTGTGGGTACTTGGTTTGCAGATATGGGCTTATAGCCTAGTATGGATGATAAACATTGGAAAAATAATCTGGTAAGTGAACAAATACTTGAAAACTGAGATAAATGTAATGAAGGAAAGGAACACATTCTGAGATATGTGACACTAGAGTTTGAGTATTCTAGGGGTATAAAGAGTTAGAGAAAGTATTTCTAAGGAAGTAAAACTTAGGGCTGGGGAGATAGCTCAGTAGAGTAAGTGCTTGTCTGGCAAGTGCAAGGGCCTGAGTTCAATTCCCAGTTCTGCAAAAAAAAAAAAGTAAAAATAATAGTGATATCTAGTGGATGAGCAGTAAGTGATATAAAGAAGGTAAAGAATAGGCAGCTCAAAAGCCCTGTAAGTGCTAGTAATGCATGCCAGTAAACTCAGCATTTGTAGGAGGCTGAGGAATAAAGCATCGTAAGTTTGAATAAAAACCAGGCAACATAGCAACAATCTACCTCAAATAAAAAAACAAGAAAACAAGCTTTGAAGTAAGCAGGAACATGGCATATTCAAGAACAAAGAAGATCACTATAACTGGGCCATAGAACAAAGAGAATGACAGGAGATGATAAGTCAGGTGGGACCTTGAAAGAACAAAAGTTATAAAAGAGTCTTTCAGGTACACCCAGTTGACATGGTCATACTTATGCATGAGAGTTTTGTTTAATTCACAGATTTTTTAAGTCTCTGTTTATGTTCATTGATACCAAGAGTAATAATGTGTTGATATGCTTTTAAGCAGGATGTATTCTTTATGTATTGTTGTATCCTTTTCAATTATTGAATGCCTTTTTTGTAAATATTTTGTACCATTTTGCAATATGTATATGTTCAAGATTTTATCCCAGATCACTTTCAAAGTCTTTATATACTTTTTCCTTTATTGGAAACTAAATATAATGAGTTCCTATTTCCTTTGTAGGATAAGACAATCATTTTCGGACACTCAGAGTAAAGAAGGGATCCTTGACTCAAAATGGCAAAAGTATTCTCCTTTATATAATAATTACTTGGAGTCATCAAGATATAAGAATCGTGATCGAAGGTAAAAAAAAAAAAGCAATCTGGTAAATTCTGAAAATGACTTAAAGGTTGCTTTTCCTTTATTTTTTAATCCTATTTCTGTAAATGGAACAATATCTGCCATTTTAATATGGCTTCCCTTGATTAATTAGCTAATTAGCAAAATAACACATAATAATACAGCTACTGCTCATTAAGAACCCTAGTTATACAAGTGCTGCATAAGTTGTTTTCTCCACATTTAATCTTTGCAGGAAATTTACAAGTCAGATTTATTATTTCAATAAATGAGGGAACTCAAGTACATAGGGAAATGTTAAGAAAATCGCCAAGGTCACATATATAAAGACATATCAGTGAATTAAACCTTGCCTTACTTGGCTACAAGGACAGTTTTCAACTTCATGTTCCCATATGACTGCAAAGCCCTTGATGTTTGCTGCCTTGTATCTTACTTTATAACTTCATTAGAAAATTTGTTATTTCATGAACATGTGTTAAACCAAGCCATTAGATTATATGCTGATAGATATTATTACATAAATATGCACAAAAAGCTGTATGTAAAAATCAAAACAGAAGTGACCAGTCCTTCCTTAAGGATGAGGAGGAATGACCCTTGAACAAGCCCTGCAATTAGTAGTTCATTAAGCAGACAGAGAAGAAAAGACATTTCAGAGAATAAAATGGCATGTGCAAAGGACCTCAAAACCTGAGTCAAGATAAGCTTCTAATATCCTTTAAATTTTAAAATGTTTTTAAATGAATGAGTAAACCAAAAAGGAGCAAAAAGGAAAACATAGGGGAGAATACTTCCTATTTTTAGTTTGTTTGTTGAAGAATAGACAAAATTAAAAGTTCATCAGGCATTTGAATACTTAAAGCTTAATGTTGTAAAAGACAAAGCTGGTGATACAGATTTGAGATTCAATCTAAGTAACAGTAGTAAGCAAGTAAAACATACAGTAAAACTTGCCAAGGTGTAAAGTGAATAAAATCATGGAATATAAGAAGAGACACCTTTTATTTAACATTTAATATAATTTCAGGCTTTCTCAAAAGTTGCAAGAAAAACAAGTCCTCAAATACTTTTCATCCAGATTACCCTATTAACATTTTGCCACATTTTCTTTAGCAAGTAGAGCTTTTAAAGATAGTAGGGCTCAGTGCTATGTAATATTGTAAAGAAAGAATATTATCAAATTGGATTTGGCAATTGGGAGTTTAGGGTAGAATTTACAGTTAGGTATAGAGTTAGGTAGATGATAGTTGTAGTACAACTATTGGGATGTAATGAGATTATGATAAATCATGATGTTAACAGAAGGAAATAATGAATAGACATCCATTTTTCCAGAAGTTTCCTTTAGTTTCCCAGAAATGAAAGGAACAAAGGGGATGATAACCCAACAACAATGGCTTCCTATTAAAAAAGATTTCAAAGAAAAACCTTTCCTCTCATATTCTTTCAAAACTTCTTTCAAAATAGTTTATTCTCAAATGTCTTTCTACTTACCTGTTTGTGTTTTATATATAGTATTTTCTTCATATCTTGATTATAAAGCATTGTTCTTTAGTCAAATAAATTTACTTTGAAGTTGTAACTTTTAATTGCTTGTTTGTTTCCATAAAATCCACAAACAGAAGTAGTAGTGGTAATAACCATAAAGAAAGTCCGTCAGCTCTGTCTTATAAGAAAAATGAGAAGAAACTTCATGATGAAAAGATGGAGAGTTCAATTGATGAACAGCTTCAGACTGCTGCAGATGATTCTTTACAAAGTGATAACATTCCATCTCTTCCTGATGAGAAAGGTGACTTTCCTTGCAAACATGTGTATTATCATTATTATGAAATCTAGAGGAAAAGATGATCTTGTTAGAAAATATCAAATAACTAAGCTGTGCTCTAATATTTTCTGGAATATCAAAGTATTTAACTAAGATTTCAAAACACAGTACTGAGACAGTAGCCTAGTTTCTCCTTGCTGCTTATAGTAAAGGAATTATTAAGCAAAAAAAAAATCTAAATTTGAACACTTAGAAAATTCTTAACCTCTCCATATTGTAAAAAATAAGAAAGCATGCTCTAGAGAAAATACTACAGTTGGTAGAAAAGAGTAGAACACTCAGGATTCCTGGTTCCAAATGTATATATTCTTCAAGAATCACTTCCAGGGCATTTGCAGATCAAGAGCTGCTGCTGTCACCACCCTCCCAGACAGCCAAGCTATGTACTGAGTTCTAAAGGGTGGAACTATCTCTTTTCTTTTTCTTTCTTCATCAGTAAGCAGTTTACTTGATTTTCGAAAACCCAAATGACAACACTGTCCTGAAAAATTAAGCACATTTATTTAGAGTTATTATAAAGTTGAACTGCTGAAACTTTTTAAATAAAACATTATGATCTGAATTAGTACTTCTTTACATCTTGAATGTGTATTAAAAATTAATAGCAAATGAAAATGGAAACATGATTTTAGGCCTGTTTTTCTACATATAGCCATATATTTATGGTGAAAAATATGTGATGTTCAGAACTTCTAGTAGCAGGAAGAAGCGTGTGTGTGTGTGTGTGTGTGTGTGTGTGTGTGTGTGTGTGTGTGTCTTGAGAGTAAAATGTTTCATGTCATAGTAACTTCTTAAGCACATTCTCTGTGCATACCATGTTCTAATGGAATGTCTTTTAATGTGATGGTTAGATGTTCATTATGGATAGAATACAAGGTAGTGTTTTCAAAAAGACTACCAGGTAGGCCTCATTTCTCTCCTACAGAACACCAGAAATTATGTTTTGAAAATGAAGATCTATTATGAAGTCCTGAGAAATTTTTTCCACCAGATGCTAGAGAGGAATTTGTGAATCAGTTACTCAGGGGACTTCATCTCAATTCGTGGATGGCCACAGCACCAGGCTGGTAATGAAGAGTTCCTTACTCCTCAAGTAGAGGGGATATTCTTACAAGTGACCTTGATAGCCAGTTGTTTCTGTGTTTTACCAATAGCTGATTTGCAGGTATCTGCTTTAAAGACAATATGGTGTAGAGACCTCCTTAACCCTTTTCTCTGGATTAATCTGGAGCTTAATCAACTAGAAATGGCACTGGAGTGAGCAAGACATTGAGACCTGACTATAGCTATGAACATCCATCTTCTTGTTTTTAGGAAACAGTCTGCCCATGAGACAAAGTGTTGGGGGCTGCTGCTCCAGTGGGCCTACAAGATGAGCTAACTTTGCTGTTTAGGACTATCAAGACGAAGCTGCCATCATAATGGGTCCAAAGGCCTACCAGGTTCATAGCTAGACAGAAATTTTTGTGTCTAATCTTATCTTGAATTTCACCTATACCTAACTGTATTACTTTGTCATTGCTGGTACAGAATAGCTGACATGCATAGCATAAAGGAGAAAAGGTTTATTTTGGCCATTTTGGAAGTTTCAGTCCATGACTCATTAGCTTAAAAGCAGAAACATGGCAGAACATGGTAGACTGCATATAGAAGGAAAGGCACTCATATCACGGCATTCAGGATGAGAGGGAGAGGAAGGCTGGTGAGGGCTTACCAGTGAGGGTCACTGCCAGTGAGGCCCAGTGAGTCCACCAAGGTTATGAGTCCATCCATACATGCCCAGAAGTGTACTTTACCAATCTCTCAAATATATTTCAAGCCAATCTATAATCATGATTAACCATCATGCTAATTTAGATAGTATTGAATGTGACTTTGGATTTGGAGGTGTTGCTATGATAAAGACTTTTGGGACTGTTAGCATGAAATGAATATATTTTTCATATGTGAAGGGCATGAACTTGAGGAACTACAAAGAAAGAATTGTCATAGACTGAATTATACCTCCCTGTAAAATTCCTATGTTGAACCCCTTACTTAAATGATTACTTGGGAATAGGGTCTTTAAGGAGTTAAGGTTAAGTGACATCATTAGGTTAAACTTTTTAATTTAGTAGTATTAGTGTCCTTATGAGAAGAGACTCCACAAATACATAAAGAAAAAGTCACGCGAGGGGCATAGCCACATGGCATCTGTCAGGCAGGAAAAACTTTCAAGACCAACCCCACTGGCACCTATGGGACACCTATGTAAATTGCTATCTTCCAGTATGGTAAGATAAACAAATCTGTTGAGTAAGCCACTCATTCTGTAGTCTTCTGTCATGGCAGCCCAAGCAGACTAGTACAATAGTTTATAGGTCTTAGGGGTTATACTCAGAATTTTATAAATACATACAATCAGAACTACTTCATGAACCCTTATGGTGGTATTTGTCTGTAATAGCAGGATGCTGGGAAGATTGTAATTTTATCCTAGCCTGGGCAATTTAATGAGATCTTTTTTATGTACCTTGGTGCAGAGGTCCTGGTTCACTCCCTATACTGCCAAAAATGATTCTGTGGACTACTAGCTTGATTTTTTTTTTTTTTTTTAATGAATTTAAGACAGAGTCTACGGGGTGTACAGGGTCTCACTATGTAGATTGAACTCATAGTAAGCCTCCTGTTTTAAGCCTTCCAAGTGCTGGGATTACAGGCACGTGCCACTGCATTCAGTCTCAAGCACTGCCTCAGCGCCCCCTGGGGGTGGAGGCCTGTGCTGCATGCCTAGGATCAAACTGGCTGCTGGCCCACTGAGCTATCTGGACGGCCCTCTTAAGTTTTTATGAGGTTCACTTAGGATCAGACGAATGACTACTTCCATATCATAGAAATAAAGGGTATACAAAAGTAATAAAGGAATTATTTGTTCAGTTTCTTCTATAAGATAGGTTAAAAAAATATATATAGGGCTGGCCAGATAGCTCAGCAAACTAAAGCACCTGCTTAGGCAGAGCCACAACAGCCAGGGTTCAATCCCCAGGTTGCCATGCTGGCCCACAGTACTAAATTTAGACCCTGTACTAGGCATTTAAAAATTATTTCTAGTAAATTTTATTGATAATATATGTAATTAAAGTATTGATGACAAATTTATCAATAACGTCTATGAGTTTTAGAAGGATAGATAATAACAGTGTGACTTTTTCAATGCTGGATCTCAGGTATTTACCATGGTCCCAAGCTTCTAATAAAAAACAGTTGGCAGTTTTGAAGTATCATGAACAACATTTTGACTTAATTAACTGATTCATTCCACATTAAGTTAATTAAATACTTGGACTGCTATTTCTAGTCATGGTGGAGGAACAAGGGCTAAATGTACTTTTCTTCCTAAAACAGTTAAAATATTAGGGAAAACATTTGGAAAAACAGTTTCCAGGGCATTGTATATCAGGTAGTGAATTATGCTGACTTAAAAGAGATTGGAAGTGAAATGAAATGCCTATGAGTACCTGAAGTTACTCCCTACAGCAGTGGTGGTGAGCCTATGGCATACACACCACAGTGAACTGTTTATATTATTGATAGCTCTAAAAGTTCACCATCCAGAGTCTGGAGGGTTTCTAAACCACAGAACATGGTATCCACAGGTCTGCCTGAGTTGAAAATATAACACTAGGAGTTCAAACAGACCAAAGCAGCTAGACTTAATGGGGAAAAATGAAACAGAAATTGAGCCATTAGAAATTTGCATGTAGGAAAAAAAGGAGAAAATCTAGGTGATCTTCACTTTGGTAGTGCGTTTTTAGATATAACATTTCAAGGCATCATCCATAATAGAAACAATTGGTGAATTGTACTCTGTCAAAGTTGAAACACTTCTCCTCTGTGAGAATGGTGTCTTAAAAAATGAGTAGATAAGTCACAGACTGGGAAAAATATTTACAAGTCACAAAAATGATAAGGACTTATATTCAGTATCTGTAAAGAACCCTCAGAATTCAACAATAAGAAAATGAGCAGGTCAGTTTTAAAGTATATGAAAGATCTGAACAGTTACTTCTTTGAAGAAAATATACAGATGGCAAATAAAGTCACAATGAGTGAGTCAGGTGTGGTAACAAATACTTGTATTCCCAACACACAGAGGGCTGAGGCCAAAGGATCACTTAAGACCTACCTGAGTTACATAGCATGACCCGTCTTGTGGGAAAAGTGAAACAACAAAAACAAAAAAACATAAGATAGTACAATATGCCTGTTAGATAGCTAATATTTTTAAAGAACTATAATAAATTGGTGCCATGATGTGACTTAATAGAAATTTCTATTCACTGTTGGTAAAAACAGAGAATGATATGACCACTGTGCAAGTTATATAGTGTTTTTTAATATTTGTAACATAACCCCCAGCCATCACTAGTTATTTACTAAGTGCTTTGAAAACTTTTGTCCTCAAAGTCTGTACTTAATGTTAGTAGCAATATTATTGATAATTGCTAACAACCAAGGTAGACTAACAGGTGCAATGAGTATAATTCAGGTATTAAAAGCAACAAGTTATTGATTCATGCCACAATCTGGATAAATTTTTATTTTAATTTACTTTAATTTCACTTACTTACCAAAGCAAGTGAAGACACAAGCTCCATAAGGCAATATGTAATATAATTTCATTTATATGATACTTTGGAAAAAATGAAATTATAAGGGTAGATATCTTTCTGAGTATCAAACATCTTAGACTTAGAATTGGTATTACCTATCAATCATTGATATTCTAATAAATCTCTGTAGAATGTGATAAAAGCAGTTACACATTTTTACACAGGAATTTAGAAATCTAAGCATATACAAAATTGTAGCTTGTCAATCCTTCGGTATTTTTCCTAGTCTCTTACTCTCACTTAATACCATTTTTGTTTTCTTGTAAACCAACTATTTACTTGAGAGAGTATAGTAGTAACTAAAATTATGTTAGAAGCAGCACACAGATTAATGATATTCATCTGGGTAAAATGTAGTACTTGACTACAAAGAAATATAAAGGGGAACTTTTAGGGTAGAGGAATGATTACATATGTTATTTGCATGTTCTGTATGATGTTACATATGCATCTCTCAAAATGTTAAAGTTGTATATCACAAAGAGTTTGATAGGGGCAATTCTGGAGATGGGACCCAAGGCCTTGCACATGGTAGGCAAACAATTCATTACTGAGCTAGCTACATTGCACTACAACCCCATTTCCAGTCTTTCTTGAGATAATCTCACTAACTTCTCCAGACTGGTCTCAACTGATCCTCAGCTGGTCATCAGCCTCCCAAGTAGCTGTGATTACGGGTGTTCATCACCACATCCAGCTGCAAAGAGACAATTTTAATGTATGCGAGCCAAAGATCTACAACATACACAACAGTCCAGCTTTTGGGGGTTCCCAGGATTGAGTGCAGCCTGTGACCAATGAATCTAATTGTGGTACAGATGTATGTCATTACCACATGATGGGAAGGGGCATCATACTAGTCAAGTTCTCTAGAGGAGCAGAGAATATAGTATAATGTGTGAGTGTAACTGTAGGAGATTTATTAGAGTGGCATACACAGAAGCTGTGTAGTCTCATAGTGCCTGGCTGTTGACTAGAGAGCCAGTGGCTGCTCAGTCTTAAGCCAGAAGCCTCAGAACATGAGACCAATGATGTATCCCCAGTCTGAGGCTTAAAGGTCTAAAATCTCTTTGAGAGTGGCTTATGTGAGTTCTTCATTAAAAGCCTGAAGAATCTGGAGTCTGATGTCAATGACCGGTGGCATCAGCAAAAAAAAAAAAAAAAAAATACAGCTGCTTTTGAGCTTGTGTTCATTTACAAGTTTCCATTGCTTTTTGTCACTTGAGCCTTCAACCTTTTGGGTGGTGTTGCCCACATTCTGGTGGGTTCTCCTCACCTCACTTTGCTAACTTTCTGACCTACTCTGTAAATGTTGTCACAGCCACATTAAGAGATGTGCCTTGCTAGTTTTCCAGGCATCTCTCAGTCCAATCAGGTTGACAGTCTAGGTTAATAGGGCAAAAAACTGACCTAAATAATTTGGTAAACAGTGGTTTGACTAGAAGTTATAAGCCAAGTGTAAAAGAATAAACTTATATTTTAGTTGATAAATTTGTGTTTCACAGGTATGTAAGTTAATTTTCTTTATCTGTGTATTGGGGTTGAACAAATAAGTATGTGTACTGAAAAACAGGAACCAGGTGTCTCAGTGTTAGAGATGGAAATTATAGACACATAAGAAAGGAAGACAAGTATAACTCTGGTACTGAATTGAATCAGACATCAGTATTAATTCATGTTTAACTTGTTAGATGGGTGGATACAAAAATAATTTTGTGTGTGTGTGCATGTGCATGTTCTTGCATATACAGGTGAGTAAGTGTACATGTAGATATTACTAAGCCTTGCCCATTGAGCAGATGTAGAAGCACTAATACCCCAGTGGTAACAAAGAGGAACAGTTCTCAGATTATTGTTGCTAAATACTCTCTAATAAAAGAAACCAGAGCTCTTTGGGAAACAGCTCATTCTAAGGCTACAGGAAAAATACAGAATGAACCTGGAGCTTCTAGTGGTACCAGAAAGTGAGGAAGTAGTAAACGAAAAGTTGGGATATGTCAGAGGCACACATACACAAAACTAAAAGACCTGTCATGTTTCTAATTAACTATGAGTTTGTTAAAAGATGTTTTAATCGTCAGTTTGTTTTAACTTGTTTTTTCCCTTTGACTGTTTACATTTTCTTCGTGAGTTACATGGTTGTTTTTCTATAGCTATACTAGTGGTTTTCTTATTGATATATAAGGTCTATTTAAATATGAAGTACATTAATCTTTTACCATACTTGTCTAGTATTTCTATATGTAGAGATTTTTTTCAGTAAATGGACTCAGTTTATTGTTTGATATGGCTTGTGTCCAGATATTCCCCCCGAAAGCCTCATATAGTCATAGGGTGGGCTTCTAGAGTTTTTGATTGATTCATGGTCCAATGCTTAGATTATGGGTGCAAGTGCTATACCTACCCTGGGGCAAGTAACCTGCATACAATATAAGAGAGGGAAAGAGCCTTACTCTATTCCCTCTTCCTTTTTACTCTTGTTGTTTTTTCTGTCTTCCACTGCCATAAACTGTTACCCTCTGCTGTACCACCTTGCCTTGGAGCTGGCTGAATATAGACTGAAACCGTCACAAATTGTGCACTAAATAAACCTTCCCATCCTTAATTTTGAGCATCAGGTATATTGTGTTAGCCACAAGAGAAATGTGACCAAGACATTTTCCCATGCCTATTAATTGCTAGTGGTCAGTTTTAATTTGCTTGATTGTCCTAGGAAGAGGCAAAAGAGTTGCTAGTAAAGTAACTACTGAGAACATAAAATGATAAAATCATATGATGAAATTACTTTCTCCCTATTCTCTTAAGATTCAACTTCTGTTGCAACAGAATATTCCCTGAAATTTGATGAATCCATGACAGAAGATGAAATAGAAGAAAAATCATTTCGATCTTTACTACCTTCTGAAAGTCATCGTAGATTTAACATGGAAAAGAAAAGAGGCCATCATGAGGACTCTGATGAAGACGCTTCCCCAGACAAGACTACGCTGTCTTCTACCAAGGTCTGTTTCTGTTTGCTTCAAAGTAGATTTACTCTTAAGGGTATGAAAATACATTTATGATACCAACTATCAGAATTATTTTCCTAAGTTCATTAGTTTTATATTTTCCCCTATAAAATCTGGCCTTCACTTGCTTGGAAAGTAGAACATAAAATTATTCCTTAAAATGAAATAAAGTCTTTTAGGATCTAAACCAGTGTTACCTTTGTAGCTTTTAATTTGCTTCACACTTTTAGCACTTGATTTCATTTAAAAATTTACCTTCATTCTTCTTTCCAAATTGTATGACTTTTGGATGACAGGAACAAATTTGTGCCCAGCTTTGTATCTGTGGGACAGTTTATGGCTTGCAGTGATTATTAGTAAATTAACATAAATATTAATCCATCTCATATGCACTTTGAGTGTTCTTTTACATCACTGAAAGTCCTTTTGTTTGTTTTTTTTGTTGTTGTTGTCATTGTTCTTGTTGTTGTTTATTTTTGAGATGGAATCTTAGCTTAGTTTTAAACTTTGCTGTCAAATGATTCTCCTGCTTCAGCTTCCAGGTAGTTGGGACTGCAGAGCTGCTTATAGTGGTGTGGTAGCTCACATGGCTTCATAATTTTTTCTATAAATGCATATCTCTGTTTAATGAAGTTAAATACCAAAAGATGACATACTTGAAATAAACTTTAGGAACTGAGCATGCCATTCTCAGGAGAACAAGACAGCTTTTCTAAATTTACTATGGAGATGGTTCGACAGTATATGAAAGAAGAGGAAATGAGAGCAGCTCACCAGTCTTCACTTTTACGTCTACGTGAAAAGGCCTTGAAGGAAAAAACTAAGGCTGAGTTAGCCTGGCTAGAGCATCAAAAAAAGTAAGTTCTTTCTTTCAGTGAGCATCATTTTCACCGTTGTTTCTTTCATGAAAGGAAGTACTTTATGTCTTAAAGTAGTTTTGTTTCCTCTCTTTTTTTTTTTGTCCTGGTGGTGCTGAGCCTTATGTATATTAATTAAATTTGGTTTTTTGGGGTTTTTTTTTTTGTCTTTTTGAGACAGGGTCTTGTTATGCAGTTCAGGGTGGTCTTGAGCTCACTTTTGTAGCCCAGACTGGTCTCCAACTTGCACCGATCCTCCTGCCTCAGCCTCCCAAGTGCTGGGATTACAGGCGTGAGCCACCACGCCCGGCTAAATTTGATTTGATCATCTCAGTTACTTAAGCTAGAGATATAGCAGCAGTCTTTAATTTGTTTTACTTTCAAGACTTCCTACCCATGTAACACTTGTATTTCTTTTTTCTTTTTTTTTTTTAATCACTCTTGAGGCTGGGCATGGTGGTGCATGCCTGTAATCCCAGCACTGTGGAGACTAAAAACTGGAGGATCACTACAAGTCCGAACTGTGTAGGGTAGTGAGACCCTGTACTGTGTGTGTGTGTGTGTTTGTGTGTGTGTGTGTATGAGAGAGAGAAACCATATATATAATATATATGTATATATTATATATATGGTCTCACTGTACCAAATATATATATATTCTGCCGAATCTCTAATCTCAACTATCTGTACCCACTGTCCAGTCTTCCCCCTGTACTAACTCCAAATAGAATGTATGCCCAGAGCACTTTGCCTCTAGCAGTTTCTGCCAACACATCCATGTATAGTGTTAACTTTTATAATTAAATTACTGTATTTGTTAATTTGATAGAGTTAATAAATTCTCTCTAGCCCTGGCTATATTGTCAATAAAAAGATGTAAGCAACTTTTTTTTTTTTTTATCATTCTTGACTCATCTTTTGTTCCTATTCTAAAATTAATTCTTAGCCGAGCGTGGTGGTGCACCCTTGTAATCCCAGCACTCGGGAGGCTGAGGCAGGAGGATCGGTGCGAGTTCGAGACCAGCCTGGGCTACAAAAGTGAGCTCAAGGCCAGCCTGAACTGCATAGTGAGACCTTGTCTCAAAAAGACAAAAATAAATAAATAAATAAATAAATAAATAAATAAATAAATAAATAAAATTCTTTTTCAATGTTATCTCACTCAAGTCTTTCAGTCTTTAAAAGATATAGTCTGAGTCTTAAATATATACACTCAGTAATATATTTGCTTGGGAAAGAAATTAATGCACATAGCAACCATTTTTTACATGAGTACGTTAAAATTATTTCATAGACTGTTCAAGAATTCTTAAAATTATAAAGTTAATCATCTTTGTCTCAATGAAAAATATTTGTAGACATCTACGAGACAAAGGAGAGGATGATAAAATGCCTCCACTCCGGAAGAAACAGCGTGGATTGCTTTTAAGATTGCAACAAGAAAAGGTATGTTAGGAAAGAGACCTTTATAAGACAGTTAGTAATCCTTATATGGCAGTCTAGTGTGTGGAAGCTATTAGTTTGCCTAATTTCTCTTCCTTATCATGGCCTTAAATGAGATTCAGATGCTCACACTGTGTATGCCTATGAGGTTATAATTATAGGGGCTCCTTGATAGCCTATCATATTTCTTTTATATTAGAATTGTGTCACTGAACACTTTATATATAATCAAGTTTTCTGAAATAATCAAGTCTTTTGAAATACATATTTTAAAAATCAGAGTACAAATAAAAGTATTTGGGTTAACTTTTTAAAAAAATTTTTTTTTTCTTGTTTCAGAACTTTTGTTTGTTTGTTTGATTATTTTTATGGCTGGCTCAGCCTGCCCTGAGGGCAGGGCTGGCGCAGCATGTGGTGCTGGGAATCAAACCGCGGTCCCTGCAGCCGCCTAAGCTTTCCTAAGCAGGTGCTTTAGACCATTGAGCCATCCTGCCGGGCCCTGGGTTAACTTTTTAATGATTGTTTCTTTTGATTTTCATAGCATACTAATTGTATGTTGACAAATGTTTTTGCTTAGTGGATTTAAATAAACTTTGTTTTTGAATTCAAGAAAGGCAATATATATATATGGTAATAGCAGTAACTTGGAACAAGTTAATTTCTCTATGTCTCATTTCCTCATCAGTAAGATGATTTATCTTCTTTGTTCTTTTTGGAATATCTCTTACATACTGTTCCACAGTATTAAACTGTTACATGTACAAAATCATTTCAAATAGTTAAAATTGTAAGGGTATAAGAATTTACTGTTACATTAATAAGTTTACTTGATATGCAATTATTAAACAGGTAAGTGTAAAGGCCAAGTAGCATTGCGAAAAAAAATGTGATGATATATGTTTAAAAAGGACCACAAAATTATTCAGTGTGTTTTAATTTTAATTTTTTAAAATTAAGAGATCATAAGGCTGGCAGTATAGCTCAGCAGACTAAGCACTTGCTTAGGTAAGCACAGGGGCCAGGCTTTGATCCCTGGCACTACATGCCATGCTGGCCCTGCCCCTGGGTGCACTGAGCCAACTATGGGGTCCGGGAATGGTGGTGCATGCCTGTAATCCCAGCACTAGGGTGGCAGAATCAGGAGGATCACTACAAATTTGACCTGGGGATGAGACCCTTCACGCGTGCGCGCGCACACACACACACACACACACACACACACCCCACACACACACAGAAAAACCCTTAAAATTAAGAGATCACCTTAAGCAATTTTAGAGTGATGGCTTTGCGTGTGACTTTCTTTCCCACTTTAAACTGAAATCTTTTTCAGTGTGTTTTTTTTGTATATTTATCTTGAAATACTATATTTATTTATTTGTAATATGTGATCATTAGATTTTTCTTTTTAAAATATTACTTTGGACTTATGCTTCATATTTCAATTTCTTTCCTGCCTTTTCAAATCTTAGGCAGAAATAAAACGCCTTCAAGAAGCCAATAAAGCAGCTCGGAAAGAAAGACAACTGATTCTTAAGCAGCAGGAGGAGATAGAAAGGATCCGACAGACCACTATAAAACTGCAGGAGAAGTTGAAGTCTGCAGGGGAGAATAAATTGGTAAATTGGAGTTATTAGTTTATTTTCTGTCTCATGTAGCTTGCTAATATCCCACCTGATTTTCTAATACAACATTTATGTGTATTCAAATGGTATGGTGTCATGGGCTGGGGATATAGCTCAGCAGCATAAGTGCCTACCTGGCAAATAAAGTACAAGGTTCCATCCCTGGTACTGCAAAAAAAGAAAGAAAGAAAGAAAGAAAGAAAGAAAGAAAGAAAGAAAGAAAGAAAGAAAGAAAGAAAGAAAGAAAGAAAGAAAGAAAGAAAGAAAGAAAGAAAGAAAGAAAGAAAGAAAGAAAGAAAGAAAGAAAGAAAGAGAAAGAAAGAAAGAAAGAAAGAAAGAAAGAAAGAAAGAAAGAAAGAAAGAAATGGTATGATATCATAATGAAGTAGGATAAAGTTCTGTTTCTTTGGTTTCTTTGAGACAGGGTCTTGCTGTGCAGTCCAGGTGACTTTAAGATCACCTTGTAGCCAAGGTTGGTCTCAGACTCACAGCAGTACTTCTGCCTCAGTTCTCCCAATTGCTGGGGTTGCAGGCATATGCTACCATGCCTAGCAGTAGGTTAAAGTTCTGTATTTATGTCTTTTTTTATATGTACTGGGAATTCCTCACCCTTTTCCACATAATATTCTTATTTTTAAAAGGGTGCTTGGTTCTTATATTAAAATATTTTCCACTCATGAACTAAATTGAACAAGTTACTGTTTTCCTCTCTATGTGCTTATTTTTGCTATTCAGTTTTACTACTACAATGGAATAGGACTCAGAGGAAATATTTACACAAGAGTAAAATTTGAATTTATTCTAAGGTACTATAAAATGTCAATTTAATAAAATGTGGTAAAATTCAAAAGTACATAGTATAATTTTTAAAGTCACTATTATTATTGTTGTTATTATTATTATTATTTGTTGCTTATAACAAAAGTAACTGTAGAATTTAGGTTTCATGTCTCTCTAGTATTCGTAAATCAGTAAAAATTCTTTGATTCTCATGATTTAGACAAGTAAAAGTTATTTTGTAAAACATTAATTTCCTCCTCCTCTTCTGCTTCTGCTTCCGCTTCTTGCTTCTTGCTTCTTTCTTCCTTCTTCCTCTTCTACGGGATCTTGCTATGTGGTTGAGGCTGGTATGAACTCACTGTATAGCCCAGGTTGGCCTTGACCTAACAACAATCCTCCTTCCTCAGTCTCCTAAGTGCAAGGATTATAGGTGTGCATCACCTTGCCCAGACAGAATATTTGTTTCTTAGCTAAGTTTTGTCTGATGCTTCTTCATAACTAGATTTAGGCTGTGTATCTATGTCAGGAATATTAACAGAAGTAGTGCTGTGTGTTCTTACAGTCTTATCAGGTAGCACGTGATACTGATTGATTCCGTTGGTAACATTGCCATGATCACTTGATTAAGGTAATATCTGCCACACTCAATTGTAAAGTTAACTGTCTTTTCCTTTATAATTACTAATTATTTTGCTTAGAGGTATTTTGAAACTATATAAATATTCTATTAAATTTTAATTTATGTTTCTATCTGCTCATGAATTCCTATTGTACTCACATATAATAATCATATGTTTAATGTTCAGTTTGTCCCTAATTGGACCATTAAGAGCTTCTCAACTGGTTATAATGACACACCTTCTAATCCCCATAGTTTGAGATGCTGGCACAACAGGATCACAACTTGGAGCCCAAACTGGGCAATTTAGTAATTTTTGTTTCTTTTCTTGTTTCAGAACTTTTTGTTTATTTGTTTATTTATTTTTATGGCCAGCTCAGCCTGCCCTGAGGGCAGGGCTGGCGCAGCATGTGGTGCTGGGGATTGAACCGCGGTCCCTGCAGCCACCCAAGCTTTCCTAAGTAGGCGCTTAGACCACTGAGCCAATTTAGTAATTTAGCAAGACCCAGACTTAAATGGGGGTGCAAGGGCTATGGGATGTAGCACAGGGCAAAATTCCTGAGTTCAAGTCAAGTACAGAAAAAAAAAACAAGAGTAGCACTCTTTCATATAGATTTCTATGTTTAGTATAGTACAATCTTGAGGATTGTTTTACTTTTAGATATAAATGACATTTCACACAGTCATTTTAAACTTCCCTTGCCCAGACCTTAAAAGTGAAGAAAGGTATTTCAAGAAAAGTTTTTGAAAAACTGAAATGTGGCACTAGGCATGATCATTGCTTCTGAGTTTTGTTCCTCCTAATCAACAAAATCTAAGGAATATATTTGTAATGTAAATATAGATAACCATAAATATTTTATCTTTATATATTTATATATTCAATTTCATATTTCAACTCCAATCCAGCACCATAATGTTCACTCTAGCTTTTTTTCTATTTTGGAACTCCCTTTTCTGACAGATAACTGCTTAGCATTTTCACTAATATAGTTAGCTGTTTTTAACTTACCTTTTTTTTTTTTTTTTTTAAGACAAGATCTCACCATGTAGTTTAGGCTGGTCTTGAACTTACTGTCTCATATGCTGGACTACTTTTCATGTGAACTTTCTCATAGTTCTACTTGGGCTCTGGTTCTCCACATAGCCATTAGATGAGGTCTCCATCCTACCCAGATTCTGACAGCCCATTCTTGGCCCCATATCCTTCTACCTTGCATGGACTTGCTTTGTTGTGCTCCATGAAATGGTTTTAGAACTGACTTGTTCAAGAAAGGCAATATTTTTCACAAAATAAAAAGTGAAGATTAGCCCTATTCATCTTCCTGAAAATGTAAGAGTAATTTTAATGTGAAAGATACACTAAACAATTCAATTTTCACTTCTTTTCAAAAGCAATATATTGATTAAACCAGTAGTTCCTAAATGTTTCAATATGAAATTTCTTTAATTTGTGAAAATATTGCTTTTATAATGAATGTTTACTGGAAAAATCTATTCCCTGCTACATTTAAAATGTTTTATGACTTCTGATCATTCTTTGTGATATATTGTATGTCTTAAGTAGTTATGGTGTCTTAATTTTATATTCCCTTTGAGTGGACATGTAGATACTAGATTACTACTGCTAGAAGGTTTTCAGATACCCACTCCCTACTTTTTTCCTTTTGGTTTTTTGAGAAGTGGTCTGACTATATAGTTTAGACTGACCTTGAACTGACTGTGGGGGATCCTTGCTGGCCTCATACCACAAGCAATGATCCTCTGCCTCAGTCCGCCTATCCTGCTCCCCCCAGTACTAAGATTATATGCTTGGACCACCACACCCATTTTATTTATTTATTTATTTATTTTTCTGGTGGTCTTTGAATTTCTTTCCCTTCTCTCTTTCTCTTGCTTGCTTGCTTACTTGCTTGCTTTCCTTTTCCTTCCTCTCCCCTCCCTTCCCCTCCGCTCCCTTCCCTGTCCCCTTGCCTGCCTCCCTCCTTCCTCCCTCCCTTTTTTTTTTCTTGGTATTACAAACAAGCCAGTCAGCCAACTTCTGGTAAAAATGTACATAACAAAAATGTAACCTTTTTTTTTTTTTTTCCCCCCTCGGAACTAGGGTTCAAACTCACAGCCTTGCACTTGCCAGGCAGGTACTTGTGCCACAGAGCTATCTCCCCAGCCCCAATGTAGCCATTTTTAGGTGTGTTGTTTTTTACTTTAAGTGCTATCTGAATGTCAGGTATCATTACAAACATTATTTTAAGTTTAAACTTAATTTTGAATTGGTAATGTTTAAGATATCTTCAAGGTCCTTATAAAGTCCAGTAAAATTTTGTGCTTTTTTTTTGTTTCCAGGAATCCCATAGTGGTGATGATGAGGATGATACAAAGAATAATAAGGCAACTAGTCCCGGTCCAGCAGATCTGGAAACTCGTAGTCCTTCTCCCATTTCAATCTCTAGCAGTGAAACAAGTAGCATCATGCAGAAACTGAAGAAAATGAGAAGTCACATGGATGAAAAGTAATTCATTTTTATAAATATCTCTTAGCTTCATCAAAAGTAGTGATAACAGATATTTTTAATATGCTTCATTAAGTTAGATTAAGGCAAAAATATTTTATAAAGTGGCATTTTAGCAGAATTATGAAGTCAACGTATATTAGTTAACTGTAGATCTTTTTTTTTTTTTTTTTTTTTTTTTTTTTTTTTTTTTTTTTTTTTTTTTTTTTTTTTTTTTTTTTTGTTTTTTTTTTTGTTGTTTTTGTGGGACCAGGGTTCGAACTCACGACCTCGCACTTGCCCAGCAGGCACTTGTGCCTCGGAGCTATCTCCCCAGCCCCCAACTGTAGATCTTAATTATAAAAATTGTTACATTTTAAAGCAGACAGATTAAAAAACCAAAATAGAATTTGCAGGTTTATCTATGGCAATATTTTTTCTTTCAAAAGGATATGTCTACCAGCTTCAGGAGCTACTGGTGATATATTTAGTTGTATTTAGTGTATCTTACCTTTTTGCTCTTTCACATATCTTAACCATTTACAAACAGAAGAATAAAACTTCAGCCTTGTGAGTATATGCGAGTTGTTTAGCTGACTTCTGAAGGGCTGAAATCCTGGGATGTTGAATGATTTGGCCCTTTAATATTTTTCTAAAATACTTCCAAAAGTTTTTTTTTTTTTTTTCTTTTTAAGAATAGGAAAAATTTATTGTAAAGAAAAGCTTCTCTGTTCTACTTGGATATAGTTCAGTTACACATAAGCTTTCACCACTGTGTTAGTAACTTTTTACTCATTGCTGCAACATACCCAACACTCTAAATGCAACAAGAAAGGCTTACTCAGCTCACAGTTAGTGGAGGTTTCATTCCATACTCCACTGGCTCGAAGGCAGATGACAACAGTTCATAACTGCAGAAAACAATGAAGAGCAGAAAAGGAGCAGTGGCAGTGAGGTCTATCAAGCCTCTCTTCCTTCTGTGCTGACTGACTGCTAAGACTGCAGCTCCTCCAAAGAAGCGGCATTGGTGATTACTGCAAAGATTGGAGATCTACAGAAGTGGTGAGGCTGCCATGATCAAGCTCCTCCAAGGAAATAGTGCTGCAAAGATTCTGAACTCCTCCAAGGAAGTAGCACACAGAATCCTTCCTCAACCCTTTTATATACCCCTTTTATGCAGAGTCACTCTAGGGCAGGCTTTTCCCACCCTTGCAGGGAGGGTACTCCCCAGGGCTTGGAATCCAAGCTTCCAGCATCTCAATTTGACACAATGTATTAACCACCTCAACCATGTAAGGCACTTACATGTGATAGTTTACGGCTGGCTCAGCCTGCCCTGACGGCAGGGCTGGGGCAGCATGTGGTGCCGGAGATTGAACCGCAGTCCCTGCAGCTGCCTAAACTTTCCTAAGCAGGTGCTTTAGACCACTGAGACATCCTGCCAGGCCCCTTTTTTGATATATCTTTAATTAAATAAATACTATTACAGTTTCTTGTAGACCTAACCTTAACCCTAAGCATTTTATTTTTCATTAAGCTTCATTTCTCAGTATCACAATGGTATAATGAGAAAAGAAGAACACAAATATGAGCCTTTGCCTCTGTAATCTCTATCTGATATCTAGGTTTCTTGAAATCCACTATTAAAACTTTTCATTCACTGTGATTTGAAGTTAGCAGTTTTGGCAAGCCGGGCGTGGTGGTGCACGCCTGTAATCCCAGCACTCGGGAGGCTGAGGCAGGAGGATCAGTGCAAGTTCGAGACCAGCCTGGGCTACAAAAGTGAGCTCAAGGCCAGCCTGAACTGCATAGTGAGACCCTGTCTCAAAAAGACAAAAAAAAAAAAAAAAAAAAATGAAGTTAGCAGTTTGAACCACAGGATAGACTTAAGTTGTCTTATGTTTCTAAATGTAGTTGCCAAATTTAATAATTTCTATATTTGAGTATAATAACCTATGATTTAGTTAAGCTGGGTAAACATTTATAGGCAAAATTCTTCCTATAAGTCAAATTACACATTAGCATTTCATTGAAGAAAAAAATACATTTTATAGGAATAATTCATTGATTATGAAAATAAGTTTTTTAAAGTGGATAAATTTTTAAGATTACTAAAGAGGTGGTGAAAACCAAATATTAACTCATACATGACATAGTCCATGTGATAGGCTAAGTTAGGTTTCTTAGAATAAAAAATGGTTGATATTTATTTAGGCTAAAGATGCTTTCTTAGTCCAGGTGTAGTGGTACACACCTATTATCCCAGTTCTGGGGGAGGCTGAAAACAAGAGGATCACTATAAGTCTGAGCTGTGTAGTGAAACCCTGTACCAAATACATAAACTATATATATATGTATATATATATATATATATATATATATATATATATATATATATATCCAGAGATCTTTAAATTGAAAATTAGGGTAATCTCTCTTGTAAGTTTTACATTATTATCTGTCTACACATATCTTTGAATGATATATGGTAGGTGAAGAGTGTTTCAGGGATAATTTCTTCATTGACCCCTTGATCCTGTGTATCAGTAAGAAGTTACTGAAATACTGGCCATTATTCATTGCTAGTCTCTTTTAGTAATATTCTAATAATTCAAACATATCTATAGAACAAACTGTTAATCTTAAGCTGTTAGCTCTGTTAGCTCAGTTTCTGTAGTATTTATTTTAGATTTTGTTAAAGTTTTAAAGTCCTAAGTAACAAATTCTGCTTTTTTTTTTTTTTTTTTTTTTTTTGTGGTATCAGAGATCAAACACAGGACCCTGTACTTGCAAGGCAAACACTTAGTCTTCAGAGCTATCTCCCCAGACCCTAAATAATAAATTTAAAGTTTTATTTATGAACTTTTTTCCAAGTTTTATGGAATATTTTCAAAATATTAATCACCTAGATTTTTTCTGTTATACTTTATCATCTCTTATCAACTGTTGTTTGCAGCAGACTTTCAAGAAATTTTTTGAAAATAGGCCTTGAAACAAACATTCAGTGATTTCTTGATCTGTTTGAAATAGCAGAGTTGTATGTGTTGGAGTGATGGGGGAAGGCAATAATGCAAAGACATGGTATGATGACTGCAATTTGAGCATGAGGTAGAGTATTTTGAAAAATTTGATGTTAACAAAGAGTATCATTGTTAAATACTTTTTTTTTTTAATCTCTGAAACGTAGTAATGGGAATACTACTAACTCTTAAATACTCTTTATATTACCCAAACTTTCTAATCAGATTTAATTCAAAAGATGTTGGAATAGTCGCTCAAGAAATAAAGAATTGTTTACTTTTATAGTCACTTACTTAATAGATACTTAGCACAAAATTATTTGAAGTTTTGTTATTTTGTGACCAAGCAATGTATTTTTTTCAAGCAATGTATTTTTTGTTCTGTGGATTTATAAAGGTTGTCAGACCTACTTTGTTGTAATGAAACACCTGTCAAAGAATATCTTTTAAACAAATTTTACTACCACTTGGAGGAACATCTTTTATTATATATATGTTTACTGTTGTCCCTATGAACTGTGATTTTTCTCTTATTTTTCTGAAGTGATGACACTATTCTTCAATGAAAAATTTAATTTCTTAGTATTTCACTGAGACAATAATGCCTTCATAGAAAGTATATTTCCACTAATTGAAAATTTTTTAAAGGAGGATTTTGATGTTCTATTAAAAATACAAACAAAACTCAGAATTATTCTCATGACATATTTACTGAGTTGGTGTTTCATAAATAAAAAAATTTCTGTTTTTCATGTAGCAAAAAAAAAAAGTTTAAAATGCTTATTTATAAGTGGATTGCCTAATAATTATGTGAGATACTCTCATAAAACAAAACCCTGTGAAATTAACTCTTCCTGTTACTTTGCCAATTCCAATTCAGGAAAAGTATTTACTGAGCAAATGAAACGGTGTTATCTGCAAGCATTGCATTACTTAAACACTGTGTTCTTCCATGTTAATAATTATTCAGTCCCTCAGCATTTATTTATTTATTTATTTATTTATTTTATTTTTTTTTTAGCATTTATTTATTGAATAATGTGAGAATATGGTGGGTTTTGAGAATTATGAAGATAAACATATATCCTGCCATCAAAGAATTTAGTCTGTAGGGGACAAAAAAGAATGTTATTTTAAAAAAGCATATATATTGATCTGTTGATAAGGAAGTTTAGAAAGGAAAGAAAATTTTCATGAATGAGTGTTCAGAGTTGAATTAAGAGGTGCTAACATCAAGAAGAACAGAACATCATGTAATTATTTTTTGCTTTCACTATTCATCATAGCCAAAGGTAGCATTAAAAAAAAATGAACAAGTAGGAACAAAAATCTTAAATATTCCTTTTGGATATCCCAGTCTGCTTAGAAAAACCAATATAAGGAGAAAAGTAACTGGCCTTAAATAATTCATCAAAAAATCTAGGAAATAAATATTTTACAGCATTTTTCTGTTTAAAAGTATGCTTTGTTTAATGAATTTTGAAATCTTTACCATTAATCTGCTGAGTGAAAAAATTAAGAATTTTCCATGGAGGATTTTCAATATTCCAATAAAGACATTAGGCAGAAGACATTAGAATTCTCTTAAATTATTAAATATCATTGTCTTAAATTGACATTTGCTAAGAAAAGGCTGTAGTCAAAATGTAGTAGGTAAATAAGTTCTGATAGTATGATATTTGTTTTCTTCTCTTTTACAATATTATCAAAGATTTGAAATAATCTTAAAAAATTTAAAGTTCTGTTTTTCATCTTTACTTACAATATAGAATTAATTACAAATTCAGAATTTATAAAATTATTTAAGGTAGTAAATCTTTGTTTCTTTGGTTTAACATCTGTCAGAATTGAAATTTTTTTTTCTTTTTTTTTTTTTTGTCTTTTTGAGACAGGGTCTCACTGTGCAGTTCAGGCTGGCTTGAGCTCACTTTAGTAGCCCAGGCTTGTCTCGAACTCTCAGCAATCCTCCTGCTTCAGCCTCCTGAGTGCTGGGATTATAGGCATGTGCCACCATGCCCGGCTATTTATTTATTTTTTATTAAACTTTTTCTTTTCTTGTTTCAGAACTTTTTGTTTTCTTATTTATTTATTTTTATGGCTGGCTTAGCCTGCCCTGAGGGCAGGGCTGGCGCAGCATGTGGTGCTGGGGATCAAACTACGGTCCCTGAAGCCACCTATGCTTTCCTAAGCAGGTGCTTTACACCACTGAGCCATCCTGCCAGGCCCCCAGAATTGTCATTTAGACCTTGAAGTTTCACTTAAAGTTTAAATTTGGACATTGGTGGTATGTGCCTGTAATCACAGCACTTTGAGAGGCTAACACAAGAGGACAACAGGTTTCAGCCCAACCTGGGTAACCTGGCATATTAGCAGCTTAACAAAACCCTTTCTTAAAGTAAAAAATAAGAAGGGCTGGGAATGTAGCTAAGTGTGAAGGTCCTGGGTTCAATACCCAGAAATACAAAATTAAATAAAATGAATAAATAAATAAGTAGGTAAAGTTTAGACAATTTTGTTTCTTTATAGCATTTTTTATAATTAATTGGAATAATATCCTAATTACATTATCGCAGTGGGAGAAAAAAATCTCATGTCACATAGTCTAACAGTGTACTGAAGTTTGAAGAAAAGTAGAGAAAGAGGCATAAAATTTTAGAGCTAGAAGTGCTCTTAAGGCTATCACCTTTGTCTAACATGAATAAATTTGAGGCCCAGAGAGATTGACTTGACCCAAGTCATAACAAATAGCAAAATGACAGAGCTAGAACCAATAATCTGCTCTCTAGTCTTCAATCAGCTAAGATTAAATCTGCTTTCATCTTCATAAACTTTTGAAAGCTACATTGATAACTAAAGGTTGTCTTGACTAGAAATTTATCCTTCTAAATAGTACTTATCGAAACTAGGAAAATGCTGAATGGCTCGGTACTGGAGCTCCTGTGTCAGTGTGGTATAAATTTGTGTAAAAGTGTGACTTAAAAAGCAAATTAAAGCCGGGCGTGGTGGCGCACGCCTGTAATCCCAGCACTCGGGAGGCTGAGGCAGGAGGATCGATGTGAGTTCGAGACCAGCCTGGGCTACAAAAGTGAGCTTAAGGCCAGCCTGAACTGCATAGTGAGACCCTGTCTCAAAAAGCAAAAAAAAAAAAAAAAGAAAAAGCAAATTAAGAGGACCAGCCAGATAGCTCAGACAACTAAAGCGCCTGCTTAGGCAGACACAGGGTGGGGTTTGATCCTCTGCTGTGCCAGCTTCTCCTCTAGGGTGAGCTAAGACAGCAATTAAGACTGGGCATGGTGTCAGACACCTGTAATCCCAGCACTTGGGAGGCTGAAAAATAGGATGGATCACTACAGTTCTGATCTATGTAGTAAGACACTGTAGACTCAGTACTAAGTACATTTTTTTAAAAAGCAAGTTGAGGGCTGAAGATATAGCTCAGCAGCACTGTGCCTCCCTGGCTAGCAAGAAGTTACGAGTTCAATTTCCACTATAAAAAAAAGGCAAATTAATCAGTTACTAATTCCCTAAAATCAAATATTAATTATTTTCATAGTAGATTAAATTCCTAGCCCAGGGGACCGGCGGGATGGCTCAGTGGTCTAAAGTGCCTGCTTGGGAAAGCTTGGGTAGCTTCAGGGACCGCGGTTCGATCCCCGGCACCACATGCTACGCCAGCCCTGCCCTTGGGGTGGGCTGAGCCGGCCATAAAAATGAGTGAATAAACAAAAAAGGTTCTGAAACAAGAAAAAAATAAATAAATAAAATTTAAAAAAAAAATTCCTAGCCCAGTATCCTGCTACCATCAAAATCCCTGTTGGGTCATGCGTTGGTGTCAACTATAAAGAGTATTGGCTTTTTCTAAATTAAAAGTTATTAGTTCTAGGATGCATTTATATTACATAAAGAAATACATTTTGGGAATAAATTGTAAAGTTATAGTTAAGTTAAACTTACACCGTTTTGTGTTTTCATTTTCTGTTACACATTTCTCATTTTTAGATTAGAGCTTTTGGCTTTTTTCCTCACCCCCCCCCCCCGCAAACTAGAGCTTTAAATGCTTATTAATTTTTATAAATGAAAAGTAAATGCCATTTCTTTTCCTAGTAGAGGAAGTTATTCTTTATATTGGCCTAGGTAAGAAATTTAACTTGTATACTTTTATAGTTGATTTCATATGTGCCAATGTTATTTAACTTTTGTACTAGATCATGCATGAATTTAACAGTTATATACTCAAGAGGGTGGGTGATATATGAATGCTTTGAGTGGATTTTTTTAACTTTTTGCTATATAATTTTGTTTTAGCACAATATTTTGATAATTGGCATCAAAATAAGTTTATAAAGAATGGCAAGGAAACTTACAGTGTCTTACTAAAATTTGCAAAAAATTTTTTTTAACTTCATGCAGAAAATCCAGGCTATCCAGGTGTGTGTGTGTGTGTGTGTGTGTGTGCGTGCGTGCGCGTGTGTGTGTGTGTGTGTGTGTGTGTGTGTGTAGATAAAGCATAGTAAAGTACTATATGCAAGAAAACAGACATTAAAACAGTCTGTTATCTAAAGGTATGTGTAAACAATATTAAACATACTTCTTAAAGTTGCAGTATGTTGCTGAATTTTTATACTAGATTTTTTCACTTCTAGGTATATTGATACTACTCCTTGCCCTTCCAAGGCAATGAATGTTGCCTTGATCTATGAGTTGTTGTGTGCATGTGAACAGGAGCATGCTCTGTCAAAGACAGTTAACCTTTCTGACTTATTTATCCTTTCATATACATATTTAATGATCTGTTCACTACTGCAAAAGAAGATTGGGTGTTTAAAAATGTATATAATGCTTGCTTTGAAAGCACATATACTTTAAAAATGTATATAATTTTAACATAGAATTTTCTTCTTTGTCCTTACAATTGAGCTGTCCATTACATACTTTTAACTGACAGTGTTTGTTTAGACCAGCTCACTTTATTCTTAATTGTGTACCCTGATATTTAATAAAATGGGTATTTATTCCAATAGTATTATTTAGATGGGCTTTAAGAAAAAACTTTATGGCCGGGCGTGGTGGCGCACGCCTGTAATCCCAGCACTCGGGAGGCTGAGGCAGGAGGATCAGTGTGAGTTTGAGACCAGCCTGGGCTACAACAGTGAGCTCAAGGCCAGCCTGAACTGCACAGTGAGACCCTGTCTCAAAAAGACTAAATAAATAAATAAATAAATAAATAAAATATATTAAAAAACTTTATTTATTTATGTTATGACTGGCTCAGCCTGCCCTGGGTGTGGGGCTGGCATAGCATGTGGTGCTGAGGATCGAACCATGGTCCCTGCGGTTGCCTAAGCTTGCCTAAGCAAGTGCTTTAGACCACTGAGCTATCTCAGCAGCCCTAGGTGGGCATTTGTTAGAGTGAACAAGATAACTCCAATAGATCCTGTTAATAGTTTTATGTTTAGAGGTTAAGAAGGTATTTTTCTTTAATTTGTTTTGCTGAATTACATTATTTTGGAAGTAGATGATGATGGTAAAGTTAAATGAGGCAAACTGTACTTTTTATTTAATTTCAAACTTGAAGTACATGACAAGGCACAGATTTAAAAATCAGTTGCTTAGATTCGCATATGTATGTAGAGTTGCTGATAAATGAGGATCATAGCCGTAATTGTACTCTTGTTTTAAAGCTTATTTGAAAACTTAGCCCCACGCTGTGCTTATTACCTTACTCACAGATAGATTTAACTAAAATATAGATGAATGATTAAGCAGTATTTGAGAAGAAAGCCATGTTTATTCAGAAATTATTGATCTGTAGAAGTGCATTTTTTTTATGCCATGCATAGTATAACATTTGCTTTAACTGAATAGTTAATAATGTTGTAGGAAGCGTATTGAAAGTTCTTCACTCAGCCCTTACACTTTCCTTTTCTCATTCTTCCTGCCTCTTGATCTCTTGGTTTTTATAATCTTCCTCCTTATTTTGTAGACACTGCTCTCCTGTTCACTACTTCTTCTCTGTCTTTACGTCTCATCACTGGGCCTCTCTCAGTGTCTGTTTTCCCAACCTTCATCCCAAATTCCAGCTGTATATCTACAACCAGTTGGTCAGGTAACTGCACCTTTTTAAGTGCACTCTTTGATAGAGCATGCTCTGTTCTCTATGTTTTGTTTGCTTTTTTTTTTTTTTCCCACTTTTTTCTTTTAACAGTGTGGAGGCCTCTTGTCAAATATGTATATTTTACTATTTGATATGATGATTATTCAAGAAATGAAACGACTCTTCTTGTGCTTTTAACTGATTGTTGGATATGTGAATGCATTTTTGTTGGCTAGTTACTGCTGTAGATCTAACACCAATAATAGAAGCAGCTTATCTTTGATTTAGACATAGCATCCACATTTGAAGAACTTATTTGTAGCCTCTGATATAATCGATCAGATTAGTAATTTCTCTTAACTTTTTGGACTTAAGTTATGGTTGGCTATTTAATTTCAGAGGTTGGGTTAAATTGAGAATTTTTATACATTTAATACATCCTTTACTCAAATAATACATTTGATTGGTGCTGTGTTTTTTATATAAAAGAATGATTTATCATCTAACATTGTATCTCTTAGGTAATGGGAACCAAACTGACTAGAACTGAAGCAAAGCCAGACAAAATTTGAAAAGGGATATAAAGATGTTTTTGTTTGCTTGCTTGTTTTGGAGCTTTGGGCCTTTATTTTTTGTTGTTGTTTTTAGCTTTTGTTTTGGGTTTTGTGTATTTTCTGGTCTGAACTTTGAGAGAAAATTGCTTGTATCTTTTGTTGTGAAAAAGAAAAGAACCACCACTAAAAATGATACCTTTGTAGTGAAGATTGTCCATATATCCCAAACATTTTCTAAATTTACTAGTATTTTTCCTGTGCTAATCTTGTTAAACATTGTAAGTAAAACCTAAATAAAGTCTCTCATTTTCTGAATAAGTCAACTTATCAAGCTTGGTTATTTCATACTTTTTTAGACAGGAAAATAGGGTGAATGTTCTGCTTCTGCACAACTTGTTAGGGTGCTGAGAGATAGAGCTTTCAAAACGATCTCTGCCTATAGGTTTCTTCTCTGACTGTTTATGGTGTGATCATAGGTTTCTGACAAAGCGAGAACAAAAATTAATGCAACGGCGACAACACGCAGAAGAGCTCCTGGAGTGGAAGCGACGTTTAGATGCAGAAGAAGCTGAAATTCGTCAAATGGAAAAACAAGCTTTGGCTGCCTGGGACAAAGAACTAATAAAATCCAAAGCTCCTAAAAAAGAACTGGAAGACCAGAGAACACAGCAGAAAGGTAATAATAAATACTAACTGTGCAGATTATAAACTAAGGCTTAACATATTTGAAAGGCATATAATTTCTTTTTAAAATGTTAATGATTAAAAGTGAAGTCAATACAACTATACATGCTACAGAATTCAGAAAGATAAGAATATATGATGACAAAAAAAAAAAGAATATATGATGACAGACTCACTACGAATATGAAAACTTGAAAGAGATGGATAAATTCTTCAAGAAAAGACAACTACTGACTAGTTGACTAATTCTGTCAATTTGAAAATGAGAACCTTCTTACTCCTTTGGCAATTAAAGAAATTGTACCCCAGTAACTATAAAGATCTTTATAACTTTGTAAAGATCTCCTCTGGCATTAACAGTCTATTAGACATACAAAGGGAAAACAAACAAACAAAAATCAAGCATGTAGTTTTCTTTTACTTTTTTGTTTTGCTGAATATACAACTCAGGCCCTCATGCATGCTAAGCAGACTCAACCAGCTGAGCTACACTTCAACGAAGAGGTCTATTTTAAATCAGTATGATGACTAATATATAATCAGTGGTTAGATTTTAATGTAATAAATCATAAATCTATTGATGTAATTTTAGAATCCATATTATAGTAAACACTTAGGAAACTGCTACTTGTCAAGTTTTAATATACACCAAAAAGAATATCAATAATTATTTATAAAGACTCAGCTATGTTTTCTGGCTAGATATCTCTGTAAGAATGGATTTTTCTGGATATGCTTCAACTAAAACATTGATTAAAACAAACATTAAATGCAGAAGCAGATACAAGCATTGTTGTTGTATGAAAGACAATAATAATGAAGTAGAAAATTTTCTCTTTTCTCACTAAACTTTTATGGAAAAATATATTTTAAATGTTTAAAAATGCTATCTATATTAACATGTAATAGATTTATTAGTGATTTTTAAATAAATTTTGAAATATTTTTTACTTTCTGGTATATGTAAATACTGATGCATATAACTGTAACTACATAAACTAAAACTCTTTGGGGTCCTCACTATTTTGTGTGTGTGTGTGCGTGTGTGTGTGTGTTGACATTGCGCTTGCCAGACAAATTTTTTAAAGTATGAAGAAATCCTCAGGCAAACGTCATGAGAACTGTCACTGTAGAGCAGTGGTAGTAAACCTGTAGCGCATGTACCATAAAGAGCTATGTGTATCATTGAAAGTTCTAAAAAGTTGACTGTCACTGTTTTGGAGCATGCCATATGGGATAGTACATGCATGTTATATATCTTATAAAAGTTTTACTTTTTTAACTTATAGTATGTAGGATATATAGTCATGCATTGCTTGACAAAAAAAGATATGTTCTAAGAAATGTGTTTAGACAATTTCCTCATTGTGTGGACATCTTGAAATGTATATACATAAATTTAGATACACAGACATAAGTAGTATAATTCAAAATATATCAAGGGTAAATATAAGCTGTATTAAGCTGCTGTGGGCATAACATAGCATATTGTTTTATGTCAATTTTTTAATAAGCAGAAGGAATATATTTTAAAGTGACAAAAAGTATGGTATAAGGGCCGGCCAGATAGCTCAGTTAATTAAAGCACCTGCTTAGGCAGTCACAGGGAAGAGAGTTCAATCCTCAGCATGCTATACTGGCCCTGCTCCCAGGGCATACCAAGATGGTGATTGAGACTGGGCATAGTGGTATATATCTGTAATCCCAGCATGTGGGAGGTAGAAAACAGGAGAATCACTATGAGTCCAATATGCATAGTGAGGCCCTATAGACTTTGTGCTAAAATACATAAAAGTGTGTGTGTGTGTGTGTGTGTGTGTGTGTGTGTGTGTGTTGGCAGGATACAAAGAAATTAAAATTTTTGTGCAGAGCAGGTTACAGTTTCTGTATGAACAGTTAAACCCTAAAGTAGAATTGTCATAAGTACCAGCAGTTCTACTTCTAGGTTTATACTCAGAAGATTTGAAACAGGTTCTCAAAGTGCCTGCTTAGGGGGCTGGGGAGATAGCTCCGAGGCACAAGTGCCTGCTGGGCAAGTGCAAGGTCGTGAGTTCGAACCCCGGTCCCCAAAAAAAAAAAAAAAAAAAGTGCCTGCTTAGGCAGATGCAGGGACCAGGTTGAATCCCCTGCATGCTGGCCTCGCCCCTGGGGTGCACTGAGACAACGACTGAGACTGGACATGGTAGCACATGCCCATAATCCTAGTATGTGGGAAGCTGAAAACAGGAGAATCTCTACGAGTCCAGCCTATATAGTGAGACCCTGTAGACTCTGTACTAAATACATTAAAAAAAGAAAAATATTTGTACAACCATGTTTTGTAGCATTTTAGTAGCCAAAAGATGAAGCTACTCCACATGTGCTTTGATACTCAGATGTGGCAGGCATATTATGGAGTGTTATTCAACCTTAGAAAAGTAGAAGAAATTCTGACAATGCTACAACATGAATGTATGTAGAGGATATTATAATAAGCAAAATAAGCTACTTAGTACATGCAGTAGTATGATCTATAGACAGAAGGATGATGGCCAGGGTCTGGGGATCTGGAGAATGGAGAGTTCTTACAGAGTTACAGAGTTTGATGATGGTAAAATTCTGGAGAGGATAGTAGTGATGGTTGCACACAATATAAATGTACTTACTACTAAACTATATCTTTTAAAATGATTATGATAGTAAGTTTTATAAGTGTTTTACCATGACTTTACAAAGTAATTTTTAAAAAATGTATTTACTACAGGGTCTATAGGGTCTCATTACACAAATCAGACTCGTAGTGATACTCCTGTTTTCACCCTCCCAAGCACTGGGATTACAGGTGTGCGCTGGCATGCTGGGGATTGAACCCCAGTCCCTCCACCTGCCTAAGGAGGTACTTTAGGCAACTGAGCTATCTGGCCAGCCCCTAAAAAATAATTTTAAAACCAAGCATGGTTGTGCATGCCTATAATCCCAGCATTTTGGAGACTGAGGCAGGAAGATTTACCAGTTTGAGACCAGCAGGGGCTACAAAATGAGTTCAAGAGCAGCCTGAACTACATAGCAAGACCCTGTCTCAAAAACAATTAATTTTAAAAAGTCAAAGAGTATAGGGAAAGGTCTGTAAAGGCTCACACTCCAACCAGAGTTGGCTACCACTGGTTTACCTTTGAGATATATGAGTTGGACAAGAGGTAGCGGTTGGGGAGGAGTACGTGAAGTAGTCACTTACATCCTTATATTCTGCCATGCTGGCCTTCAACTCCAACTCAGTGACAATCCTCTTGCCTCAGTCTTCCAAGTGCTGGGTGTCTGGAATGACATGCCCAACTACTACTTTTACTTTTTTTTTTTTTTTGCAGGACTAGGGTTCAAACTCATGACCTTGCACTTGCCTGTCAGTCACTTGTGCCACTGATTTGTCTTTGCCTGAGGGAGAGTCGATTATACTTTTTTCTGGCTTTGTTGGTATTCCTTTTACTCTTTTGGAGATTTGTTTTGAAGTGCAGAAACTGTTCAAAACAAAGAGATCCCAGTTGTTGATTCTCTGAAGTATGTACCATGCAGTTTGATTTCTGTTCATGAGCTCTCTACCTACCCCATGTCTTTAAGATTTCTACCTACATTTTCCTCCAGAAGATTTAGTGTTTCTGTTATATTATTTATACCTTTGATCCATTTTGGTTGTAGCTTTTTACATGGTGATAGGTTTGTGTCTACTTTTAGCCTTCGACATGTGAAAAGCCAGTTTTTCCAGCACCATTAATTAAAGAGACTATCTTTCTTCCAGTGAGCCTGTTTGGCCCTTTTATCAAAGATAAGGTGGCTGAATATGTTTGCAGTTGTGTCTGCATCTTCTAATGGTCTGTCTCTATGCCAGTACTATGCTGATTTTATCACAGTAGCTTTATAGTATAATTTCAGGTCAGAGTTTGTGATACCTCCTGCCTTTGTTTTGTTTCCCAGGATTGCTTTTAGTGTTCTGGGTCTCTTCTGGTTCCAGATGAATTTGAGGAAACTTTTCTCTACCTCTGTGAGATATACTAATGGTATTTTAATCAGGATTGCAGTGAATCTGTATAGCAGTTTTCGGAGTCTGGCTATCTTCACAATATTTGTTCTTCCTATCTAGGAGGATGAAATATTTTCCCATTTTTTCAAATCCTCTGTATCTTTTTTCAGAGTACCATAATTTTCACTGCATAAATCTTTTATGTCCTTTGTGATACTGATTCCTAGATGTTTCAAATTTTTTTGGATATTATTGTGAAAGGTGTGGTTTCCCTAATTTCTTTCTCAGTGTGTTTTTTCTTTGTATACCAAAATGCTACTGGTTTTTGGGTATTGACTTTGTATCCTGCTATGTTGCTGAATGTGGTGATTAAATCTACAAAACTCATCGTGGAGTATTTGGGGTCCTCTATGTAGAGCATCATGTTATCTGCAAATAAGGATAATTTCGCTTCTTGTCCAATCTTCATTCCTTTTATTTCTCACTCTTGTCTAAATTACTCTGGCTAATGTTTCCAGAACTATATTGAATAGGATTGGAGATAGTGGATCTCCTTGTCTTGTTTCTGATTTTAAAGTGAAGGCCTTCAGTTTTTGCCCTTTAGTATGATGCTGGCTGTTGGCTTGTCATAGATGGCTTTTATCAGGTTGAGATAAAGAATATCTATTCCAATTCTCTATAAAATATTTAGAGAGAGAGAGAGAGAGAGAGAGAGAGAGAGAGTGTGTGTGTGTGTGTGTGTGTGTGTGTGTGTGTGTGTCTCAGCCTATCCTGGGGTCAGGACTGGCACAGCATGTGGTGCTAGAGATCAAAACATAGTCCCTGCACTTGCCTAACCAGGCCTTTTAGACCACTGAGCTATCTTGTCAGCCCTTTGTAAGTTTTTTTTATTATAAATGACAGACTTTGTCAGAAGTTTTTGCTGTACCTATTGATAATCAGATGATTTTTCCTCTTAGTTCTATTGATATAGTATATTACATTTATGGATTTGCATACGTTAAACCATCCCTGCATTCATTGCAATGAACCTCACTTGATCATGATGTATAATCTTGATGATTTGCTGCATTGTTTGCTGATCTTTTATGGAGGATTTTGCATCTGTATTCATTAGAGAGATTGGCTTGTAGTTCTCTTTTTTAGTTGGATCTTTCTCTGGTTTTGGAATCAGTAGTATTTGCCTCTAGGAATGAGTTTGGGAGAATTGCTTTCTTTTCAGTTCATTGAAGGATTTAAGAAAAGTTGGTATTATATCTTTTAAGTTTCTTGTAGAATTCTGCTGTGAACTCATCAGGACCTGGGCTTTTCCTTGTTGGTAGGTTTTGTTTTTGTTTCATTTTTACTACATTTTCAACTTCATTTCTCATTATTGGGTTATTCAGAGTTTGTATATCTTATTTTATAGATATAGAGTCTACCAAAAAATTTGTACACACTTCAGGAAAAGAAAACTTTGTATAAATATTTTCAGTACTAAATTTATGGTTACATCATGAGGTTAACATAAGTAACCTTTGGTGCTCAAAGTGTGGCCATTATTCCCATACATTTATTAGTTTGGTGAACTGCAGCTTGGGTAACCTTGGTTATTGAGATATGTGTATTTTCAATTTCTTCTCTAACGCCAGCAGTTAGTGTGTTTTTTGCAATATATGACATCCTTTAGGGTCCCCCATGAGAGTATCACCATCTGTTTAAAAAAATCATACTATTTTTATTTTTCTGAAGTGTATACACCTTTTTTTGGGGCAAACTGTGCTTTTAGGTTCAGCAGAATATTGCAGATCTTACAAATGTTTAAGTAATAGTCACACTTACCCAGAGCATATTATTGCCTAATCCTTTGGGTGCATTATTACTGTAGAGGCAAAGAAACAAAGCAATGTGTATTTTTAAGATTGTGCAGGTGTCAGCCAAAACTGTGCTGTCTAGTGTCAATCATATTTTTATTTTCCTATAAAGAACAGAATCCACAGTACACAGGAAATTTTGGTGGCAAGCCAATGGTAGAAATTCTGAAAGTGCCAATAAAATGCATAGTATACCCCCATCAATGCTTGTATAAATGGCTTCTTCTTTTTTATAATGCTGTGTATATACCACTGTATAAACACAACTGTCACCAGATTATTTGGTTTTCTTCCAGTTTTTAACTATTACACCTATCCTATCAGTAATGATGTAGAAAGTTTGCTTTACATAGGCATATTTCTAAAGGATGTATCTCTAACTGATTTGCTGAGTTATAGAATATCACATGCTCTGAACTTTTTCAAATATTACAAAATCATTTTCCAAAATGATCAGACCGCTTTTCATTGCCAAAGAAACATATGAGAGTTACACTTGCTCTGCATTCTGATGTTAACGTTGTCAGTCACTGTCCTTGTTAGTTACATGTGATAGCTTTCCTCATTGGTGTCAACCAAAGTTCTTAAACTAACAAACTATAGTATATGTTGGGACAAAAATAAAGAAATTATATTTAGGTGCTACTTGTTATTTTAAGGTATGTATAAATGTAAAGTGTAAGAGTTTAATTTCTCCACTGCAAATTTTTTGTTTTTGTGATTTTTTTTTCTTTTTTTCATCCTCTCTTTCTAGAAGTAGTAAGTGAGGAGGAATCTCCATTACCTTCCTACTCTCATCTGAACAGTGAAAGCTCGATTCCAGAAGAATTAGGCAGCCCTGCTGGTATAAATGTAACATCTGAGTCTGTAGTGCAGGAACAGCAAGGGAGTCCAGATCACAGTATACTTACAGAAGAAATGGTTTATTCACAGGAACTAGAATCTTCTACCTCACCTAATAAACATGTAAGTTAATGTTTATGTCTTAAAATTTCCTTAGTAAAAGCTTATCTGTGAGGTATATTATTTTACCAGATATTTGAGTGATTATATTTATTCTTGACAGCATTAGCTACCACCCATATTTGTAACAGGCAGTATATAATATTTAAATAGAAATAGTTTTTGTTAGTCATAGATTTATGAATACATGAAATACAATTTTAGCGACAGTTACAAAATTTGTACTTTCAAATCTATTAATATTGAATATAAGCTGGGCGTGGTGACACATGCCTGTAATCCCAGCACTTGGGAAGCTGAGGCAGGAGGATCGATGCAAGTTCAAGACCAGCCTAGGCTACAAAAATGAGCTCAAGGCCAGCCTCAACTGCACAGCAAGACCCTGTCTCAAAAAGACCAAAAAAAAGAAAAAAGAATATATATGAATTTTTTTAATTTAATTTTTTTTTCTTATTTCAGAACTTTTGTTTGTTTGTTTATTTATTTTTATGGCCTGCTCAGCCTGCCCTGAGGGCAGGGCTGGCACAGCATGTGGTGCCAGGGATCGAACCGAGGTCCCTACAGTCGCCTACGCTTTCCTAAGCAGGCACTTTAGACCACTGAGCCATCCTGCTAGACCCCTATATGAACTTTTAAGGTCTTCTATAAAGATAACTGATAAAAACAGTGTATGTCCTTTCTGAAATCTGTTTTGTTCCAAAAAAATAGTAAGATCTTAAACCATACTAGAATTCCTATATTATAATTTAATGACTACTTACTCATAGAATAAAAATAAGCTAATTTACAATATTTGAATATAAGTTACAATAGTGCTAATTATTAGAGTAAGATTTTGGGGCTGGGGAGATAGCTCAGCAGTCTAAGTGCCTGCCTCGCAAGCACAAGGACCCAGGTTCTATCACCAGTACCACATTCTATGCCAGACCCTAAAACCCTGGTGCACCAAGCCAACCACTAAAACCGGTCATGGGGAGGCTGAGACAGGAGGATCATTATGAGTACAAACTCTGTAGTGAAACCCTATACCAAATACCAAATACCAAAAATAATTTTTAGAGTTCAGATTTTTCTACCCTGTCTTTAACTCTTTACACTTTAGAGACAAAAAAATTAGTGATAAAAACTCACTATAGAAACTTTTTAAACTTGATTTTATAAAATGTATCAAGGAATTAGCATAGCAATGTTAAATATTTAGTGAACACAATTTTTTAAAAATCAAGTATCTTTTTTTAGTCATTTTTAACATGGATATAAAGAATTAACTGCATATTCCCCGTTGAAAAATCAGTCATGGGACTGGTCAGATAGCCATTGGACCAAAGTGCCTGCTTAGGCAGAGTGCAGCAACCAGGGTTCCATCCCTGGCATGCAGTGCCCGCCCTGCACCCAGGGCGTGCTGAGTTAGTGATTGAGACTGAGTGTGGTAGTGTGTGCCTATGATCCCAGTGCTTGGGAGGCTGAAAACAGGAGAGTCACTGTGAGTCCAGTCTATGTAGTGAGACCCTGTAGACCCTGTACTGAAATACAAAAAAAAAGAAAGAAAGAAAAATCAGTCATGGTGTTACACTATCTGAAAGATTTGGAAGAAAATCATTTCTTGTTCAATAAGGACCTGATTCCATATAGTGCTGAGGGAGCTTACATATTATATTTGAAAGCTTTTTAGATTATAAGACTTCTAATTAAATTATTGTGCTTGTGTTTTAGATTTATCATGTCATAGTAATAGGCTTATTTTATGTTTTCCTTGTAGCATAATTTCTGTCTTCAAAGAATATGCAACCAACTATGTATTTTGAGATGATCTTACTAGTTTCTAAGTTTCTGTAAATATGTTATATAGAGATATGAGCAGGAAGCCTATTGTCCCTAGGGAGCAAAGAACAAAGAACAGAGCCTAAAGAAATGTGTTTTCCCATGTAATTCTGACAGCCTGGGATATAGGAAACAACAAATTCCTGAAGGTGCCTTGCCTAGTCTTTGTTTCTTTGGGTTATTACCAACTAGTAATATATAAACACAATTTGGTTGATACCACAAGGTAAAGTAAAAAACAGTTTGTTTATACAAAATTAATTATACACATTTCTTAGCCTATCTATACCTCAATAAATGTGAAAAATTTATTTGATAGGGACTCACTTAAGAGTGAGATAAGGCTCAGGAATCCTCTGGGGTTATTATCTGGTCTTGTTTCTTTTGCCTCTGACTAATAACATACAACACTGTTAAATTCTACCTAGCATCATAGTTATAATAACCACAAACTAAATGAATACTAAAAAATAGGCTTTTTTTTTTTCTTTTTTTTTTTAGGCTTTTTTCTTATAAGAAAATATATAAGGGAAATCAAAATTAGTAGTGTCTCAAAGGAGTACTTATTTACCCAATGCCAGCTAGTGTATTAAATCCCTAACCTGGATTCTCCTCTAATGTACACAGTAGTTGAGTAGATTTTTATAATTTCTGCTTTAAAGGAATTTGTCAACAATCATAGGGGTAGAAAGTGATGGTAGCAGGGAATCAAGTCAGACATTCTGCCTCTTTATGTCAGGGTAGAAATTAATTTTTCATGATAATCTTGTAGACAGTCTTACGGTCTGTTTTTTCCATCTTCTATTCCATAACAGTGGTATATGTTTATTATTGTATATTAAAAACTTCACAATTATATCACAGAACAATTCTCATTTCATTTTCTGTTTAAATAGTCCCCTCCAAAAAGCTGTACATCTGTGACAAAGCAGGAGTCAAGCAAAGGAAGTCATAGGACTGGAGGACAATGTCACCTTCCTATGAAGTCCCATCACCATTGTTATAGTTGGTCTGATGAATCATTATCTATGACACAATCAGGTAAAACTTGTAGTAAGTTTTTCTTAGTACAGTATTAGAATTGTTTTTCAATAAGCCTTGTTTAACCATAAGTAGAGTGTTATCTTTTATTGCATTTGTAAATGCTTCCTTCTTGCCGAGATTAAATCACATATTTCTTTCCTGGTCAGTAATTACATCCCTAATTTCAAAAGCCCCAACAAAATGTTTTATTCTCATGTATTAGTAGACATTTGTTATATAGCATTCTGTACTTCAGCGTGTCATAGAAGACAGCACACAGATTATAACCACACTTTGCCCAGCAGATTTTCATTGCTAAATTCCTGGAGAGAAAGGTCTATGTATTCTTTTTTTTTTAAATTTTATTTATTTTTTTCTTGTTTCAGAACTTTTGTTTGTTTATTTGTTTATTTTTATGGCCGGCTCAGGCTGCCCTGAGGGCAGGGCTGGCACAGCATGTGGTGCTGGGGATCGAACTGCGGTCCCTGCAGCCGCCTAAGCTTTCCTAAGCAGGCGCTTTAGACCACTAAGCCATCCTGCCGGGCCCCTGTATTCTTAACAATTGTAGCACCAGGACATAGCAGGTACTTTGCGTTGCACATGGTATGTATTAAATATTTCTTGAATAACAATGATAACCATGAAGAGAAATAAAAGGTGGTTTTACAGGAAGTCAGAAGTCTCAAAGGAGGCACTGGGGAGATAGCTCCGAGGCACAAGTGCCTGCTGGGCAAGTGCAAGGTTGTGAGTTCGAACCCTGGTCCCACAAAAAAAAAAAAAAAAAAAAAAAAGAAGTCTCAAAGGAGGAAAAGTAAAGAAGTGACACACCACAATGGCAATGAGGCACATCCTGTATTTTCCTATAGCCTCTCCCTACTATAATGCCCTTTAGATTATGAAAGAATGAACAGAACAGACGCTATTATACAAGGTTTCAAGGAACTTGTTTACTTTGGGAAATACATCTACAGAGACAGTACTTGATTTAAATAGAATTAGGAAAAAAGATGAATGCTACATTGAATATTGCCACATTGATTGCCATATTGAGTATTTTGCCTTTTGCCTTTAGTTGCAGTTTTCTTCAGAGAATGGATATTTAGTAAGAAAAATGGAAAAGTACTGATTTTTTTTGGTGTGGGGTGGTTTGTTGTTATAAACTATTCCCATTTGCTTTCTATGTTTCAGGCAGTAGTAATTCATAAAATTTTCTCTCACTGGATCTCTTATTCTTGGAGTAATTGTCTGTCTTCAAGTGTAAATATACAATAATTACTAGTTTTTAGATTTTCTCAATTTTTTCAGTTCATGCAATAATGAACATTGTGTATGTAATATATTACAATTTGTTGAATATTCAGATTCTTAAAAATTCAAAGGAATGCAGTAACGTCTTAACCATCCTTACATGAATTACACACCAAGAATTAGTGATAATTTTTTTTTCAATGTATTTGTTACAGGGTCCCACTATGAAACTCAGACTCGTAGTGATCTTCCAGTTTTCTGCCTCCCCAGCACTGAGGTTACGCGTATGCATTACCACACCCAGTCTTGGTGGCCAGTTTAGTGTGCCCAGGGTCAGGGCCAGTGTGGCACATGGTGTCAGGGATGAACCCTAGTCCCTGTACTTTCCTAAGCAGGCACCTAATCTGCTGAGCTGTCTCACTGGCACTTAATTATAATTTTTAAGATATTGTTTTATTCATAAAACTTTTCCAACTAAAAATAATTACAAAAAATAGCTTTAAGATTTCTAAACTGTAAATGCAGTCTTATCTGTTCACAATGTCATGATAAACATTATTCATAGAAGTTGTAGGGTTACCTGTACTATACCAATGACATTTATCAAGCAAGTTAGAAATGAGAAATAAAACTGTAATGAGATTAATAATCTTGATTCAATTAACTGAATTATATTTTTTGTTACTTCTCATCTGTACCACCTCCCCAAAAAGTCCTATAGAAGAAAATCTCATAGAAACAATATAGTACTCATATAGAGGATTTCTTGAATTAAAAAGTTATAGATTGTCTTATATGGTCTTAATATGATTATGCAGTAAAATACTATATTTACGCAGATTTATGACATGTTTGTTTACTTTTACAGGCAGGATGGCTAGCTCACTCTTTATTTTTTTAATACAAATTCCACTATGTAATATAGGCTGGCCTTTAACTTGCTTTTAAAGCCAAGGATGATCTCAGTTCATACCAATTCTCCTGCCTCAGCTTCCCAGTGCTGAAATTACAGGAGTATACCACCATGCCTGGCTAGGCTTTTCGTTCAGTTTCTAACTGCCTTTGTTTTGCTTTTAGCTGCCCCAGCACTTAAAAGTATAAATATTTCCCAATCTTTGGACTCTCCCAAGATTTTATCACCTGCTATTAAATCTTAAAAACCTTAGATGTTTAAGATATTTTTATTAGAGCCTGATTGGTAGCATACACTTGTAATCCTAACACTTGGGAGGCTGAGGCAAAAGGATTGATACAAATTCCGGGCTACATAATGATTTCAAAGCCAGCCTAGAGTACATAGCAAGACCCTGTCTCAAAAAAGAAAAGTTTTTTTTTTTTTTGTTTTGTTTTTTTAAATATATACTAGAAAATCACAGCTATACAGTAAGTCCCTGACTTATATACAAACATTTGAATTGTCAACTTTGGCAGGTGTATTGTATGAGATTCACAGGTGTACTGTATAAGACTTTGTCTGAACCAATTTGACTTAGGAATGAATTTTCTTGACCGGGCATAGTGGTGCACCCTTGTAATCCCAGCATTGAGGAAGCTGAGGTAGGAGAATCATTGTGAGTTTGAGAGCAGTCTGGGCTACAAAGTGAGCTCAAGGCCATCCTGAACTACATAGTGAGACTCTGTCTCAAAAAGACGATAGATAGGGGCCCGGCAGGATGGCTCAGTGGTCTAAAGTGCCTGCTTGGGAAAGCTTGGGCGGCTTCAGGGACCGTGGTTCGATCCCCAGCACCACATGCTGTGCCAGCCCTGCCCTTGGGGCAGGCTGAGCCAGCCATAAAAATGAGTGAATAAACAAATAAAGGTTCTGAAACAAGAAAAAAAAAAAAAAAAAGACGATAGATAGACAGACAATTTTTTCCTGGAACAGAACTCATTTGTAAGTCAGGGATTTACTCTATATAAAATTGTTAAAATAAAACAATTATCCATTAAATTTGAAACTTAAGTTGTTAGAATGTAATGGTGTAACATAGTGGCTAAAATTTTGGAAGCACATAAATTTTAATTGGGCTAAAAAAATGCAGTTTAGAGGATCTACAAGTTATTTGTACTTCATCTTAAATTACTTTTAGCACAGAATTCTATGAATTTAATTTGTACTCAATAAATTTTTGTGCACTGGTAAGATACCTTATCTGCAGCCTTCCACTTAAAGGAGGCTTCACTCCATGATCTACCAGCTCCAAAGAACCAACACAGCAGATGGGCATGGCGGAAGAAAAGCTGCCTACCTCATTGCAGCCAGGAAGCTGAAACCCAAGTTTAGACCCAGGGAGATACATTCAAGGCCACAACCTCAGTAATCTGTTTGTTCTAGCCAGGCTCCACCCCTCTTATCCACCAATGAATGTTGTGTGTCCATGATCCAATCACCCCAAAGCCACATCTACAATTTCATGAGGCTTTGGGAGAACATTTAGATGTAAACCATAATATGTGATATTTGTCCTTTTTTCCCTGGGGTTATCTTCCTTAATATAACATCTTCCAGGCTTACTCAGGTTGCTATAAAGAGAATTTTGTTCTTGGGAGATAGTGCTGAATAATGTTCTATTATGTTTACTGTATACACTTCATTTTAGGTTGATTCCCTATCTTTTTATTTTTTATTTTTTCAGCTTTCATAATATTCCAAGTACTGTGCCACATGTTTCATACCAGTTCTAGTATTAGTCAGGATCAAACATCTAAGTAATAAGTCCAAAGTTAAGAAATGGTCTTTATCATTACATCATTATGAGTGCTGCACATAAATTATGAGCTTTATCCATGCAAGGGTCAATGTAATGGTCATTGCTGGCTTAAAGCATGGAAAACTTCCCTAATACACTTTAAGTCCATATTATAGTAGTGATAGGAACTAAGATTGCTATATCTAGCCTTGGCATTTGATCACATTTTTTTAAAAAAGACTATCATCTTTTTTCATTTAAATTAATTCCTTAACTATTAAGCAGTTTAATCTAAAGTACCTAATAAAGACCTGATTTTATCACTTTTGTGTGTGTGTGTGTGTGTGTGACTAGGGTTCAAACTCACGACCTTGCACTTGCCAGGCAGGCACTTGTGCCATGGAGCTATCTTCCCCAGCCCCAAGACCTGATTTTATGATATAATGTTGCAGAGCATATCTGAGTCTTCAGATTTATAATACTATTTCAGTTGATATGCTATTAAATGTCTCACTCAACATCGCTATGTATAAACAACACCATTTTGTGACTCCAGGAGATGGTATAAGGAGCAGTCACTTGTATGCGATGTAATTTCTATGTATAGAGAAATAAGCAGTGTCTTTAATACTTGTTTGTTTTCATAGCATGTGTATGATACATAGTAATAACATGTCTTTTTGTGATGTTGCCATGAGTGGATGTCTCATGTACACATGAACTGCTGAGGAGAAAACAAAATTTAATCAGCTTCATTTCAGGAAAATTAAATATATCTTAAGAGCTTTTTTTTTAAAAAAAAGGTTTTAAATGGAAAAATACCTAGGAGGGAATAGCTGGCTTGAATGGGATCTCCAGTCCTAGCTTTTGAAGGAATCTCCACACTGATTTCCATAGTGGTTGAACCAGTCTGCACTCCCACCAACAGTGCAGAAGGGTTCCTTTTTCTCCACAGCCTCTCCAGCATTTTTTATTGGCTGATTTCTTGATGTTAGCCATCCATTCTGCTGTGAGATGGAATCTCTGTGTTTTTTTAATTTGCATTTCTCGAATGACCAATGATGTTGAACATTTTTTTGTATATTTATTTGCCACTTGTATTTCCTAGCTTTAGTAGAGGCTGAGGCAGGAGAATTGAAAGTTTGAGCCCAGCTTGGATGACTTGCTTACTTAAGCAAGACTCCTGGGCATGTAGTGTAATGTGAAAGCCCTGGATTCTATCCCTGGGGTGTGTGTGTGTGTGTGTGTGTGTGTGTGTGTGTGTGTCTGTCTGTCTGTCTGTCTGTCTGTCTGTGGAAAGGGGTTACAGCAGAACATATTTATAATTTGTCTTTTATATGGTTTAAGGAATGAGCTAATGATTTATAATCGATTTGAAATGATAAAATTTTAGCTTGATTTTAATGTCACTTTAAGATATTAAATATACATTAAGGGAAAGAACAGCTAACTTTTGATTATTTTGTTACCAGATGTAATTCCTTACCAAATATAAAAATTTCACTAATTCAACAATTTTCAACTTCAGTTACATATTTTATGAAGAAAGGCACCTCCGATTTATTTATAATTTTAAATAATATCATCAAATAGTGAAAATAAACAGGAAGAATCAAGACAAAAGAAAAAGAAAGGATTGTGATGGGGTGTGGTGGCGCATGTTTATAATCCCAGCACTTGGGGGGCTGAGGCAGGAGGATCGGTGTGAGTTCAGACCAGCCTGGGCTACAAAAGTGAGCTCAATGCCAGTTGAACTGCATTGTTCAGAAACCCTTCATCAAAAAGACAAAAAAAGAAAAAGGAAGGATTTGTGGAAAATAAAGGATGCATTTCACTAATAAATTTTTTCAGAAGCTTAAACGTCCTTCTAATGTCACGTGCCACACTGGCCCCACCTTCGGGCACACTGAGCCAGTGACAGGAGATAAGAGTTGGGACATGGCAGCACACACCTGTAAATCCAGCACTGGGGAGGCTGAAAACAGAAGGATTATGAGTCTGAGTTATGTAGTGAGACCCTGTACCAAATACATTTGAAAAAAAAAAAAAGCTCAAATGTCTTAATGTAAAATATTTGACTATTCAAATGAACTATTAACGTTACAGCTTTTCATTAGTATTTATTAACTTTATTCTTCAGTTAAAATTAAGTAACATATTTTGTATCTTTTTTCAGAAACTACATCTGACCAGAGTGACATTGAAGGTAGGATCAGAGCTCTGAAGGATGAGCTACAGAAAAGAAAATCAGTTGTGGATCAGTTGAAGAAGGAACAGAAAAAAAGACAAAAGGAGAGACTGAAAGCACAAGAAGCCAGTCTGATTAAGCAGTTAGAGGTCAGATATAGGAAAAAAGGGGGTTGAATATCAAATTTTTTTTTTTTTTTTTTTTTTTTTTTGTCTTTTTGAGACAGGGTCTCGCTATGTAGTTCAGGCTGGCCTTGAGCTCACTTTTGTAGCCCAGGCTGGTCTCAAACTCACACCAATCCTCCTGCCTCAGCCTCCCGAGTGCTGAGATTATAGGTGTGCGCCACCATGCCCGGCTTGAATATCAATATTAATGCATACATGAATTCTACACACTCACCCCTTTTTTTGGTACTGGAAATGAAACCCATGACCTTGTGCTTGGCAGACAAGCACTGGCACTGTGCTGCTGAGCTACATCCCAAGACCCCCTTTATTTACTACTAGAGATTGAACTCAAAGCCTTACACATACTACACAATTGCTCTGTCACTGAGGTATGTCCATGAAGTGCGTTATTTTGAGAACAGTGGTGGCCCAGGGTGGCCTTGAAATTGCATTCCTCCTGCCTCAGCCTGGACTTAAAATGTTTTTAATACTGTTAATAAAGTAATAAAATAGGGATTTTTCAATATTAGCATGGTATCACATTTTATCCTCTCTTTAAAATTTCTGAGGTTACCTAAGCAGTTGTTGCTGAAAATATTAAGCTAAATATTAAGTAGTGGGGGTCAGTGAGATAGCTCAGTGGTCTAAGTGCCTGCCTGGCAAGCATAAGGACCTGGATTTGATCCCAAGTACCACATGCGGTGCTGGCCTTGCGCCGAGCTGGCCACTGAAACTGGACATTTTGGCACATGCCTATTATCCTAACACTAGGGTGGCTGAGACAGGAATATCACTACAAGTCTAACCTGTGTCGTGAGACCCTGTACCAAATACATATATTAAAAAATAAAATAAAATATTAGATAGTAAAATCCTCAGCTTAAGACATTTTTTATTCCCAAAAAAGAAAAATTGAGCTTTTATAAAGTTTGATATTCATGCTGCCTTAAACAAAGAATTATTAAATAAATAATTCAAGCTATTATAATTGTCACTGCCTTTTTCTTTTCCCTCAGCAGAGTGGGCTTTATGACCCACATTTTATTAGCACAGTTGTTTGAATGGTTTCTAAATGATAACTCTAAGCTTGACTGTTCTGCCAGACTCTAACAACCTTCTGATTCTGTCAACCTAGAAACTTGCTTTTGATGTCTTCCACACTATTTCTTCGTATCCCTTCAGCGCCAGTTCCCACTGGTTCTATTATAAAGGTCCTTGCTTGTCCTTCTCCACTCCTTGTGCCATCAAGCTAGTTGTGGCCCTTATGACCTCTTGCCTCCATTATTTACATAGTCTCTTAGATGGCCCTGCCTCTGGCTAATTGTCTGTTACTCATATTCTGTCCATCACCACTAGGTCCTAAATCACAGAGTCATTATAGAATTAGTCTGAAGCATCCACTTTTCACAAGAATTCCTTCTTATGTTTTCACCAATGAATGTCATATAGTTTCTACCTGAACTTCCAGTAATGGGAATTTCAAAGTGTGGTTGCTTTCATTGTTAGACTGTAAATGCTAGAAAGCAGATTTTATATTTAGCAAACATTTCTGGCCTTTAAATTTCTACCTTTTGGTCTTTATGTGCAACACAAGTTTCTCTAGCATTTATTAATTTAATCATCAATTGCAGTGTTTTTTACATGCCACAAATATAGCTAATTATAGAATTTTCATTTAAGCCTCTCAGTAACAATCCATGGGTGTTAACTCTTGATTTTATAGATATAGAAACAGTTTCAATAAAATTAATGCTATTTTCCCAGGGACACACAGCTTGTAAATGGTAAATCTAAGAATTTAATCTAGTTTTCATTTCAAATTTGTGTCCTTACCTATCATACTGTCTTTTACATAGTAAAAAGACTTATTAACAGATCTAGAATAAACATCTGCACAGGTACACTATGCAAGAATAAAGCAGACATCTTGCACAGATGTTAAAAGTATGAAAAGTGATTTAAATATTATTAATTAACAAAAATAAAAGGAAATTTTGTATATAAACTTTAAAATTGTATTATATGATATAGAAATATACATAGCAGATCATGTGAAAAAGAAATCTGAAGGTTATAGTGACCATGCCTATAATCACAGCTATTTGGAAATCTGAGGATGCATGTTCTAAGGCCAATGCAGCTTGTGTCTGAGAAATTTTTTTTAAATGGTTTGAGGATGCAGCTCACTCATAGAGAACTTACCTAATATGCACCAGCCCTGTGTTAAACCCCTAGTGCTGGGGTTGGGGGGTTAATTTGATCATAGATTTAATACATAGATTGTACTCATCAGTATAGCTTTCAGATACGAATGATCATAGTCCTTTAACGTACCTAGCTAAGTGGAAAATATTAAATTGATTCTGCTTCTTGTGCTGTTACTGCTTCCTCCTCCTTTTCTCCTTTCTCTTCTCTATTTTTTCCTTCTTCCTCTTTTCCTCCTTTCTGCCTCCTCCTCCCTCTTCTTCATCTTCATATCTATCATCTTTGTGATTGTTTTTACTTGTTTTTGTGATATTTCTTTGTCTTGCTTTTGTTTTTCCTTCTTTATGTTGCTGGTGATTAAACCCAAGAGGTGAGGAGAGAATTTTTAATCATATCATTTTTATTAGTTGAATATTTAAATTGTGCTGTTTAAATTTTTTAATTACAATTTTAACAACTTATTTTTGAGGGTTTTTTAAATTTTAAATTCTGGGGCCCGGCGGGATAGCTCAGTGGTCTAAAGCACCTGCTTGGGAAAGCGTGGGCAGCTTCAGGGACCACAGTTCGATCCCTGGCACCACATGCTGCGCCAGCCCTGCCCTCCGGGTGGGCTGAGCCAGCCATAAAAATGAGTGAATAAACAAAGGTTCTGCAACAAGAAAAAATAAATAAATAAAAAAGTCTTTAAAAAAATTTTTTTTAAATTCTGCATAGTAACTTCTTTGGTTTTTCTAAACTTAGTCATATGATGAATTCATTAAGAAAACTGAAGCTGAGCTTAGCCGAGATTTGGAAACGTCACCAACAGCCAAACCTCAGATTAAAACATTCTCCACAGTTTCTGAAAAACCTAAGATCAAGCCTCCTCCACTACACAGGTAGGAATTTTTAATAACTTATTTGTATTCCATCTTATTTGAGAAAGTTTATCTTTTAAGTTTTTATGAAATTATAGAAATATGGATACTATTTATACTATTTATACTATTATAGTTTGGGTTTCCTAAAAGTAAAAAATATATATATATGAAAAACACAAATTTTTAATACGATACTGATTTTTTCAGTGTATGTTTAACCCTTAAGTCTAGGAGGATACATAAGAAATAATGCTCTCTAACAGTTGTGATAGCATCACAAGTTGGCATTGATACTTCAAAATACAATTTGGCCATGTCTTAGATTCTTAAACTATGTAACTTTTGACCAATTTTGGGAAATTAGCTAGATAAAATGCGGAGTATCAAAAATCTGCTTGCATGGGTATGTTTATCATGGCATACTTTATATCCATAAGGTATTAGAAATAATGTTTGTGTCCAAAAATTGAGGAGTAGCTTAGTAATTATGGCTCTGCACAGGTGATAGAATATTATTTAACCATTAAGCAAATGTAGAAAAAATATAGTTAGTAAAAATCAATTTTTAGTCTATAGTCAGGTTATTTTCAACAAGGAGTGAGTATGGGTTAGGTTAGTTAGTATAACTGAGCAATGAGGACATTTCACAGAGAAAGCCATTCACAAGTGACCGAAGCAGAAGATATATCTATGTATCATAAGAGGTGAACACAGTTGGTAGAATTAGCAGAAAAGTAAGTAAAACCTGAATTCTGAAATCCTATACTCAATTGTACCTCATTTATATTTTTATCTTTTACAACATGTAGAGCCCTCAAAGGTTGTTTTCCAAAATTATTTGGAGATTTTTTTTTTGTTACAGACGTAATACAGACTCCTAACAATTAAATATATTTGGGCTTGTATCCTGTCTCCATACCAGCTAGCCAAATAATTTTGGACAACTTATTTAACCTTTCTGCTTTGTTTTTAAATAAGGATTTATATATTTCTATTAAACCAGATAATGATACATGATTAATGCACTTGTTGTAAAAGTTAAAAGATATGTAATAGGCCTTACAACACAGTAAGCATTATATATTAACTTGTTAACAGGTAGAGAAGCAATAAAAAGTTTAAATCATACACACATAAAGTTCTCGATCCAAAATCGCAAATGTGAACAGACATATAAAATTCCTGTCAGATTTTTCTGCTTAGATTTTTGTTTCTATTTTTGTCACCTGTGCCTTTTCTCATTATAAGCTATAAATTTTATTTTAATTTCTGTTGAATGTCTTTTATAATTTTCCTTATCAAGCAGCTAAAAATGTTTAACCTATGGCTCTGTGACAGAGCATGTGTGAGAGCCTGGGCTCAGAAACCAACCTGGGGAGGGAAGGGGAAAAATCAGGAGGAGGTAGACAAGAAAGAAAAAAAGAAAGAAGGAAAGGAAGGAAGAAAGAAAAAAGATTGATTGACTTTAACCAGAGTGATAGGTATGTGTTTACATAGATCTTTCTGACCACAATATGGAGGAAAGATTAAAAAAAAATAAATTAGTTGAGAAGCAAAAAGATTGTAGTCTAAGCCAGACCTCAAATGAGCAGGAAGTAATAAGATTAGGAAGCAGAGAATACACTTTAGGAATATTTAAAAAGTAGATTTAACTAGTTAAAGTATTCAATAGTGAAGAAAAATAAAATAAATGACTTCTCATGAGTCAGGGTTCTACTAAATTAAACAGAAAATTGTGTTGCTTTGTGAGAAGCTTATAATGTATATTTTTGAGATGCCATAGTTCATATAAATTGACCTATAGAGTTGCCAGAGATCATTAGGGATAACCAATGTATAAATAATGGTTGAAGTAAAACAAAATATACATTCAAAGAGAAAAAAAGGAGCTGAGTGCTAAATACGATAAAATAGCAACATTGTGGGCATTATAAAAGCTGTAAGGGGCCAGCCATATAGCTCAGCAGACTCAGCACCTGCTTAGGCAGAACACAGCAGCTAGGTTTGATCCCTGGCGTGCCATGCTGGCCCCACCCCTGGGGCACATCGAGACAGTTATTGAGCCTGGGCATGGTGACATGCACCCGTAATCCCAGCGCTTAGGAGGCTGAAAACAGGAGAATCACTGAGTATGATCTGTGTATTAAGACCCTGTAGACCCTACAGACTCTGTACCAAATACATTAAAATAAAATAAAAATGGTAGGAAGTGGAGGCCAACTATCATGGCTTAGCACAATAAGGAGTTAAGGAAATGATAATAGCAAGTATAACCCTTTCTGCTTCATATCAAGAGTAAGAATAGACAATAGGAATGAGGAATTGAGGAGAAACTTTGTAGAGACTGTTTTCCTTGGGAGGGTGTTTTTGAAACATGAGGCATACTTATAAGCATGGGGGAAATTTCTAGATGGAAAGCTAAAGATTCTAATAAAGACAGTAGATAACTGAGGAGTTACCATTTGTGAGAGAGACATCTTTTTCTCACTTCAGCTAGGAGGAAAAGTAGTTGGGATGGCTGTGAATATAAGTAAACTGATAGTTAGAAAAAGAGGAAAAGCCAGGCATGGTGGTCCACATCTGTAAGCAAGGCTGAGCCAGAAGATTAACTGCCAGTTCAAGGCTAGCCTGGGCTACATAGCAAATTCAAGACCTGTGTAGAAAGAGAAAAGTAGGGAGGTAAGAAAGGAGAGGAGAGGACAGTACTGAGGGGGACAGGACAAAATAGGAGAGATCATCTATAGAGTTATAGGGACCAGAAGTAGGTTTGATGAAAGTGACCAAGTTTGAAATACTGCCAGTGGAGAAAAAGACTGTTTAAGAATCCTTTCTGTATTGCCAGTTATTATAGATCAGCAATATATTTATTTCAGCTTTTTAATTTTTCTACTTCAGATCTGAAACAGCAAAAAATTGGAAATCACTAACAGAACCAGAACGTTCCAGAGGATCCTTAGAGTCTATTGCTGAGCATGTTGGTATGTAACTAGAGAAAATAAGTTATATCTGTGCTGTCTATAGATTTGTGCTGTTATATTAATTTATGTTAGGTACTGTTTTTCAATTTAAAACAAAAGAAAAAATATTGAAAATAAAATGACTCAATAAGAAAATAGAGTAATATAACCATTGTTAAATTTAAACAATAAAAATATTAAATCATGAAAAAAAATAAAATAAAATAAAAAATAAGGAAATAGAACCAGTGTACAAAAAAACCCTGCCTAGCACTAGCAACAAAGTAAGAGTTTTGAATTAAAAGCTTAATTTATCAGCTCACTGTTTCATTCATTGTTCTTATTTTATAGTTTGCTCTTAAAGTGCTACATTTGCAGAAATAGTTTGTGGGTTTATTTTGTTTGTTTGCTTGCTTGCTTGCTTTGAATGTTTGAGACCTTACTTGTAGTCTCCAGGAAAAATCATTCTTTTACAAATATAAATAAGGTAGTGCCCACCTTTAAATCCAGTGCTCGGGAACCTAAGGCAGGAGGATTGCTGAGAGTTCAAGGCCAGCCTGAACTACATAGTGAAACCCTGTCTCAAAAAGAAAAAAAAATTTTTTTAAAGTATAGATATATTTATTCCTTTCTCCTTGGTTTCCTATTTGAAGGTTATATGTAATAGCCATTATACAATATTGTTTGTTCACAATTTAAAACTAATCAGACTAAGCTCGAAAATTCTAGTTCCATTTTTCTCTTTACTTTATAAATTAAGACAACACTTACATTATTTCAAAGCTCAGAGAGATAATCAATACCTATAATCCTATGAGTAGCACTTCAGAAGCTGAGGATTGTCACAAGTTCAAGGCCAGCCTGGACTATAGTGAGACTTTGTCTGACAAAAACCAAGAAAAAGAAAATTAGGAACAGAACTGGGATGTAGCTCAAAGGTGGCATGCTGTAAAAGGCCCTTGGTTCAAATTCCCAGTACTACAGAGACAAAAAGGGAGAGAAGGACCATTCTAATCTTTAAACTTTTTAAATGTTATTGATTACTGTTATTGGTTGAGTATAGTCTCCTAAATAAAAAACTTACATGGTAGCTAAAGTAGAATTTATCGACTAGAGCTTTTCTTCCCTAGGATTCGGCTTTTGTTTACAGTTGAGTCCTAAAAATTGAAAGATTGTGGTTAAATAATTTTGATATGTTATTTTTTTTCTTTAAGATGCTTCATTGTCAGGTTCTGAAAGATCAGAGAGGTCTTTATCTGCATATGCAAGGAAAGTGATTGAATTGGACATTCAGACTGAAGAATATTTGCAGACTCCTTCTCCAATCCTCAGATCATCAAGGAAAGCCAGAGCAGAATCTGGAGATTCTCTAGAAAATGTTCTTTCATTACCTCTGCTCAAGGAACTAAATTCCTCTAATAGGATTTTTGATGTGTCGGAAGCTAAGATTGAAGAGTCCAGTAAAAAATCAGAAACACAAAAAGTAGAATATGCAAAATTGGAAGAGGGTGAGATTGAAGATGCCTATTCTAAACCATCTGATACTTTAATGAAACAAAGAGACTCGTCTGAAATTCTTCTAAAGAAAAATCTTCCTTCAGATTGTGTAATTAGATTGGCCATTGAAAGTCTTCATAAAAAAGAGGAAATATTGAAAGAAAGAAGGTCAGATGAAGGTAGAGACCTTACTGCAGATATCCAGCCAGGAAAAGATATTTGTGAACAAAAGGACAAAACAGAAAGGGACTCTTCTTTGTCAGAACATCTTTTTGCTCCTAAAGAATTGTCATACTCTGAAGATTTTGAAGTGTCTTTCAAGAAAGAAATTTCAGCTGAATTGTATAAAGATGACCCTGAGGTGTCATCTTCGTTGTCACTTAAGAAAGAGACTTATTCTTACAGAGATAAGTCACAGAAAACAAGGAATTCTAGAAGTAGAGCCATCAGCTTTGGTAGTGACGATGAAATCAGTGAGTGCCTGAGTGAGAAAAGCCTTTCTATTCGTAGCAGTGTACATTCAGAAAGGCTGTTAGAACTCAAGTCCGCAACTGAGCTGATGAAAAGTAAGGAGCGTAGTGATGTGGAACACGAGCACAGAGTTACTGAGTCCCTTCCCTTGGCTCCAGTTTCAGTTGCAGATGAATTACTTGATTTCCACATTGGTGATAGGGTATTGATTGGCAATGTACAGCCAGGAACTCTTCGTTTCAAAGGTGAGACTAGTTTTGCTAAGGGATTTTGGGCTGGAGTGGAGTTAGATAAACCTGAAGGAAATAACAATGGAACATACGATGGCATTGTATATTTTGTGTGCAGAGATAAGCATGGTATTTTTGCTCCTCCTCAAAAAATATCTCACATTCTGGAAAACTTTAATGACTATATAGACATAAATGGAGACGAAGACTGTTATTCAGATGAACAATATCAACACTCTAATCAAGAGCAAAGAGATACAGAGAGTGTACAAGATAAAGAAAACAATGCAGTTGAATATTTTTATGAGAAATCTCTATGTAGTACACAAAATACAGAAACCTCAGTGGATAGAGACAGAAGCCTTAAGGTGGAAACAGATAAAATACGGGACATTTCTGAGGTACACAAAGCTCATCTTCACCAGCAGTCTTCAGTGGGTTCACTGGTATCTTTAAAGGATTACAAAGAACTTTTTGGCGCCACAGAAAAGATTTCCATTGCTACAGAAGATGATACTTTAGACGATACCTTTTCTGAAGAATTACAGAAACAACAACCATTTACAGAAAAGGAAGAGAGTGTATATTCTGATGTTTCAAAAAAGCTTTCTACCCCACTTCTAGACCTTTTAACAAGAGAAAAAAACCAATTAGAAGCCCAGCTAAAGTCATCACTCAATGAAGAAGAAAAGTCAGAGCAACAGCTAGAAACAGTCAGTTTACTAGCAGACAGCTTACTAAAAGTTGTTGTGAAGGACACACTCTGTCAACTACAGCAAATCAAAAGAGCTAAGAATGAGAAAATTCAGCTTAGTAATCGAGAGTTTCTTGATGCTAATCAAAAAAAAGTGTCATACCAAAATACATCTCAAAATCTTGAAGAGCAGTTAATTAGTGTTCCAGTCTGCTACTTAAGATCTGAACTAGAAGATGAAAAAGAAGAGATTTCCTCTCCAGATATGTGTCCCAGACCTGTAAGTATTTCATCTAAAAAGAGTATTGATTTACCTTGCCTGTGTAGTGATTTTAATTCTGTTGCATGTGAAAGGTTTTCATCCTGACATGGTGTTCATTAGATAAAAGCCCTTATGCTATTTTTTCTGTCTGAAGCTTGTCCTCTGTTATGTCATGAGTAGTCACTATAGGGTTGTCATAAATGCTGGCAGGTTAATGGGAACTGAAACATTTAAACTACTGCTTTGACAAGCCCTATAATATGTCCACAGATGAAATCCCTTCTGGATTCACTAAATATATATATATCTGCTCTCCATAAATTTTCCAGTAGTTCCCAACCCAGTTCTTTTTAATTGTTCATGTGTAAATTCAGCAGAGATTTCTACCCTGAAGATATTACTAACTATGATGTTAATTCTGATAAAACTGAAATATATCCACTATGACATCTATGCACATCATCAACATGTTTAGGTTGTCCTTGGATAGTTGAACAAAGGTAATGATTTAGTGTAACATGAAGCAGGTAATTACCAGAGGTGAGAAATTTTGTACCCCATTTCCATATCCCAGTCCTTCAGAAATAGAATACTGATGGTACAAAAAGGGAAAATTTATTAACAAACATGTATGATAAACATTGAATGATAAGACTTATGTAAACAGAATACTGTGAACCAGATAATGTTCATTAGGTAGCAGCTATATTGTTTTAATTTTCTTACTTATAGAGAAATGTTAAACACATAAAACAATATGCTTTATTAAAAAATAAAACTTGTTAAGTAAATTGAGTCACTAAGTGATCCATTATGTGGGTATTTCTGTTTCTAAAGGAAAGTCCAGTGTTTGGTGCTAGTGGACAGGAAGAGCTTGCTAAGCGACTTGCTGAACTTGAAATCAGCCGGGAGTTCCTGAGCACATTAGGAGATGACCAAGACTGGTTTGATGAAGACTTTGGTTTGAGCTCCTCTCACAAGATCCAAAAAAGTAAGGCAGAAGAAACAATTGTACCTCTAATGGCAGAATCTAAAAGAACACCTCAAAAACCATGTGAAACATTATTGGCAGTCCCACATACCGCAGAAGAAGTAGAAATTCTTGTACATGACGCAGCAGAACAACTTTGGAAATGGAAAGAATTAGGCCATGACCTTCATAACATCGGTATTCCTACCAAACTGCTTGGCTGTGTCAATAAGGGCTTAGATACAGAAAGCACAAGTAAAAGAGTCTACAAACAGGTATATCTCATGAAAGGATGATTTTAACTTTTATACTTCTTTCCACTTCTGGGATTTGACTTAGACATTTTGTTTTATTTTTCTCTATCAAGGTGGTTTTTGATTTAACAAAAGAGATTTTTGAGGAAATATTTGCTGAGGATCCCAACTTGAATCAGCCTGTCTGGATGAAGCCATGTAGAGTCAACTCTAGTTATTTCCGACGAGTGAAAAACCCAAACAACCTCAATGAAATCAAGGTAAACTGAAAGCTATAAATACCTCCTTTATTGGTTTGTTGATCATTTACATAAACCTATACATGTTGTAAAAATGGGTAATCTTCTGTTTTCATGGACTATCCATACTGAGTATTCAATAAATGTGGACTTACTGATTTCATGAGCAATGAAGGAAAGAAAGTAAAAGGAAACAAGTAGCAAGTTTGTGTAAACTGCAACATCATTTCATTTATACATAGTTTATGATGTCTGAGAAAAAATTAGAAAATACGCAGCTAAATAAATTACAGCTCAGAAGTTTTAGGTGAGATTTTGGAATTTAGAGAAAGGTAAAATATTCTATAATTATACATGAAAATGTGCTATATATATATATATATATTTTAACATTCCAACCCAGTACATTTTTGGTTTAAAAAGTCTTAAGTTGGCAATATGATTTTGAAATATGTAAGATTGTAACATAATATAAAATATGTAAGGTTGTAATGTAATATAAAATATTATGTTATCTAAGAGACCTTTGAAAAGATTAATTTCCAAGAAGGTACAAAGAATTGTCATATTGGCAGCATGTTGCCTTAATTCAGTAAAGGATTTATTTTAAGGGCAGCATTAAATTTCAATGTGCCTGTTAGTCTTCTTGAGCTATATCCCATAATGCAAATAATAAAACTTAAAAGTTGTGCTTTTCAAACCTACTTGATCAAAAGATACCTTTAAAATTATTTTTTATACGAAATACAGTAGATGTTTATGAGATAGAATATATATACTTTGGAGGTTAGAAAATTGTGATGCATGGAAAAGCTTCAGTCTCCTATCTTTTTAGGAATAAAGTTTTGCTGAATCACAGCTCTGCTCATTTTATTACATACTGTTTGTGGTTGCTTTCCTACCAGAAAAGTCTGAAATAGTTATAGTGTGATCATTTATAGAAAAATTTTGCCAGTCCCTGGCTAAGATTAAAGTAATTTTTCAGAACACATTTACTCTGTTTTTTCTATATTTGGTAAATCCTTGAATGAATTTGTATGTGTAGGCAAAGAATGGTGGGATTAAAGGATAAATAGCTTGAGGATCTCAGATGATTCTGGTTCATAAATATATCCTATAAAATGTGTAAGCAGTCATCAAATTACATGCATGCAGTTGGTGCTGTCCATTAATTTTCATATTGAAAATTTTGCAGTTATTGAAAAGTGATGACTTAGATATTAACAGAAAAATTATGCTTCTCATACTGAAGTGTTAATATTTTAATAAAGCATATTCAAATCTTAGAGCTTCACAGTGACATTGCTTGCAAATACTTTTTAAAATTTTTTCAGCTCAGAGATCTGTATTATGATTTCAATAGCAATTTTCCACCTTGAAGAGAGCTAAGTTAAGGGTGGTTTGCAGAAGAAAGGAACAGTAGGTCTTAATTTTATTAGTTTTATAATGTATATAAACAAATTCCCTTTAAGAATTTTCTTCTTTCTTTCTGTCTTTCTTTCCTTTTTTTTTTTTTTTTTTTTTTTTTTTTTTTTTTTTTTTTTTTTTTTTTTTTTTTTTTTTTGTATTATGGCTGGCATAGCCTGTCCTGGGGTGCTGGGGATCAAACTGCAGTCCTAGGCAGGCGCTTTAGACAGATGAACCTTCTTGCCAGCCCCAGAATTTTCATTTTTATTAGTACATGTTTGCAGTGAACAATAATCATATAATACCTCTTAATTCTTTTGCTTCCCCTCTTCCATTTTATGGTCCCCTTCCCACTTGCATAATATCTACCGCCACATCTCCTATTATTTATCTTGTATATTGCTCATTAATTTATACTTTGGGTTTTTCATACAAGAGAAACTTTTTATGATGTTTAAACTTATGTGTTTGATTTATTTCATTTAATATTATTGTCTCAAGTTGGGGGCTGGAGAGATAGCTCAGTAGAATAAGTGCTTGCTTAGCAAATACAAGGGCCTGAGTTCAATCCCCTGTTCTGGGAAAAAAAAAATCCTCAGATTACACCAGTTTCCAAAAAATAACAGTTTTTTCTTTCATTGTAGCAGAATCATTGTGTATAAATATCAAATTTTCTTTATCTTTTTATCTGTTAGTGTATATATAGGTTATTTGCAAGATTTAGCTGTTATGAATTATGCTGCTATAAAATGGATATGCATGTATCACTGTAGAATGATATCTAACTTTTTCAGGAAGAATCTTAGAAGGAAGATTAATTGATTAATTGAATAGAACTTCTATTTTTAGTTTTTGCAGGAATCTTCATAATGATGTCTATACTAGTTATACTAGCTTAAATTACCCACTGTTCTTACCAGCACTCACTATTATTTGATGGTATTTATTCTTTCTAGAGCAGGATGGAATCTAAGTTTTGTTGGTTTTTGTTGTTTTAATTTGCATTTCTATAATGTTCAGAGATGTTGAACCTTTTTTTCCATGTATTGACCATTTGTACTTCTTGTGAGAAGCCTGTTCTATTTTATTTCTTTATCTTGCCTGATTGCTCTGGCTAATGTTTCACATACTGAAGGGCCTAATGATAGCACTCTGTCTTGCTTCTGCTTTTAGAGTGGCAGCTTTCAGCTTTATCTCATTGAATGTATTATTGGTTTGGTTTGTCATAAATGGCTTTTATCAGACTGAGATAAGGTCCTTTATACTTGTTCAGAGCCATTATCATGAATGGATGTTACATTTTTATCAAAGACTTTCTCTTCATTTTTTGAGATAGTCATGGGATTGTTGTTGTTACTGTTGTTCTATTTATGGGATGTATTGTACTTATTGATTAGCATATGTTGAGCCATCCTTGCATTCCCTAGAATAAGTTCTACTTGGTCACAATATATAATCTTTTTAATGGTTTGTTGCTTTCTTTGTGCAAGCATCTTGTTGTGCATCTGTGTTCATTAGGGATTGGCCTGTAGTTTTTGTTTTTAGTTGAACCCTTGTCTGGTTTTGGAATGAAGGTAATACTATCTTCCAGAAATGAGTTTGATGGCACTCTTCTCTTAATTTCATTAAAGTGTTTGAGGAGTGTTGGTGTTTGGTCTTCCTTGAAGTTCTTGTAGAATTCAGCAGTGAATCTATCAGGTGTTGGATTTTTATGATTTAGATTTTTATTAATACAGCTACAGGGGCCCGGCAGGATGGCTCAGTGGTCTAAAGCGCCTGCTTAGGAAAGCTTAGGCGGCTGCAGGGACCACGGTTCAATCCCCGGCACCACATGCTGTGCCAGTCCTGCCCTCAGGGCGGGCTGAGCTGGCCATAAAAAATAACTGAATAAAACAAACACAGCTACAGTTTAATTGCCTGTTACTAAATTATTCAGAACCTCTATATCTCTTTAGTTCAGATTTAGTAATTCATAATTCTGTAGGAATCTATTTCTTCTGAATTTTCCAGTTTACTGAAATACAGGTTTTCAAAGTACTTGACCACTAATAATCTTATGGATTACGGTAGTGTCCATTTTGGTTTTTTTTTTTTTTTTTTTTTTTTTTTTTTTTTTTTTTTTTTTTTGTCTTTTTGAATAAGATCTCTCTATGCAGTTCAGGCTGGCCTTGAGCTCACTTTTTGTAGTCCAGGCGGGTCTTGAACTCATGTCAATCCACCTGCCTCAGCTTCCCCAAGTGCTGGGATTACAGGGTAGTATCCATTTTGATTATGCCTTTTTCATTTTGAATTGGATTGATACAGGTTATTTGTTTGTTTGTTTGGTAAAGATTGGTTAAGAGCTTAAGGGGTTAGCTATTTGTTCTTCCAGAAACCAGCTCTTTAATTCATTGATTATGTTGTTTTATCAGTCTTAATTTCATTAATTTCTGCTCTGATTTTTATAATTTCCTTCTTTGTACTAGATTTAGATTTGGATTTTACTTGTTTTTCTAGGACATTAAGGTATTATTAACTTATTTCTTTGGACTCTTTTTCTAATGTGGGTATTCACAACTGGAAACTTATGTGAGGACTGCTTTCATTGTACCCCATAGATTCTGGCATGTTTTGTTGTACTATGTTTGGTTATAGAAACTAATTTATTCCTTGATTTCTTCAGTGAACCATTAATTATTCAAGGGTATATTGTTAACCAGGCATGATGCTACATGCCTGTTAATTACAACACCTGACAGGCTGAGGCAGCAGGATCACTGTAAGTTCAAGTAGAGCTTGAAATATGTAGTGAGACAATACTCAAAAACAGAATAAAACTAAACAAAATTATGATCTTTGTGTGTTTTCTGTCTTGTATTTTGCCATTGATTTCTGGTTTCATTATAGTATGATCTGATAATATGCAAGGGATAATTTTTATCCTTTGGAATTTATTTAAGCATGCTTGGTGGGCCAGTAAGTGGCCCATTTTGGAGAAGGCTCCATTACTGCTCAAAAAAAAATATGTATTCTATTGTTGGATGGGAAACTATATAAATACATAATAAGTTCATCTGTTAGAAGTTATGGTTTAGCCATGATGTTTCTTTGTTAAATTTTTTTATCTAGTTCATCTATTTGTGATAAGGAGCATTGAGGTTCCCCACTATAATTGTGTAGGTGTTTGTCTGATCTACTGTGCACAGTAGTATTTTAAGAAAATGTATTGCCAATTTTGCCAGTTTTTAATGCAAGTACATGCATAATTGTTATCCCTTTCTGTTGAGTTACTCTTTAAACCAGTCTGTAGTGACCTTCTTTGCCTCTCCTGATCAATTTTGGCTTGAGCCCATTTTTTTTATAAATATAGTATAATTAGCTATTCCTATTTTTTTTTCCTGTTGAGTAGAATGCTATTTTCCATCCTTTTTTAGACTATAAATTTATTTTTGGATTAAATATGTTTCTGTTTTGTCTGAAATTAGGATAGCTGCACCTGGTTTCTTCCGGGTTCCTTTTCTATGGAATAGTATTTTCCATTCTTTGATTTTTAATCTGTGAATTTTTTTTAATCAGATGTGTGTCTTCTATGCAGCAAGACCCCAATTTATGATCATCCAAGTTGTGAACTTTCACAGACTTGAACAGACTTTACACTAAGAACATTTATAGATGCAAACAAATCATCAAAGTAGCTCGTGTTTCTGCTAGACATTGTCACAATTGTGCTATTATTTGCTTACTGTACACTATGATAGTCTACAATAGTAGTACAGTGTTAAGTCAGAGCCCAGAATGTCCAGAAACAAAAGGTAAAGAAGTGGTGATATGGAGGGGACTGCTAAGTAGTGCAAAGCCATACACATTGTATATTTGTCTCAAAGGTGTATAAGCCTCACTTTGTTGGACTTACAAACAAATCCAACTTGCCTTCACCCAGAACAGGACTGGTTCATAAGTCAGAGACTTACTGTACTGTGTATTGTTGGGTTGTTTCTTGAACTATTCTGCCAGCCTGTGTCTTTTGATTGGGAAATTGAGACCAGTCACATTTAGTATTGAAAGGTATTGATTTATTCCATTCATGGTATTACTTACCCATTGTTGATTTCCAATTTTTTTTCTCCTTTTCCTTAGCTGCTCATCCCATGAGGTTATTTATTCTTTTTTATTTGTTGGCATTGTTAGCTTTATTGTCTTTTTTAGGATATCCTCAAGGATATCCTTTTTGTAATGCTGGTTTGGTGCCCAACATCAATTTCTTGATGCTCCTTGTTATGGAAATATCTTATTTCTCCATTAATTTTGAAGGAAAAAGATGAGTTGGATTGGAAGTTGTTATCTTTTAGGACTTTTTTTTTTTTTTTTTTTTTTTTTTTTTTTTTTTTTTTTTTTTTTTTTTTTTTTTTTTTTTTTTTTTTTTTTTTTTTTTTTTTTTTTTTTTTTTTTTTTTTTTTGTCTTTTTGAGACAGGGTCTCGCTATGCAGTTTAGGCTGGCCTCAAGCTCACTTTTGTGGCCCAGGCTGATCTCGAACTCACACCAATCCTCCTGCCTCAGCCTCCCGAGTGCTGGGATTACAGGCATGTGCCACCACACCCGGCTCTTCTTTTAGGACTTTAAACACTTCCTTTCAACAAGCCCTTGTGGTCTGAGATAAAGGGAAGATGAAAAAAGAAAAAAAGTTCAGAAAAAAAGATAAGCAGGGAAAAAGAACAAAAAATTCTCAAAACACCAATAAACTGTTTGGAAAAAGCAAGATAGGAAAGAATAAAAATAATGCTCACACTGTGATTTTTCAATATGTAGTTTACTACCAAGGTCTAAAGTTTTGGAGCAGTTCCAAGTTGAGACATATGCCCTATACTCCTCCGCACCCTGATAAAGAAAACATTCAGACCCCAGATCCATGCTGGGTACAGGTACCAGCAGGCAATAATATTAAGGAAAGTCCACCATTGCCACAAACTTTCAAATCCAGAACAACTCAGGCTGAGTCTGGCCTCTGCCTTTGGGGGTAAGGTCTATGTCTTTTATTTTATTTTATTTTTTAATGTTATGGCTGGCTCAGCATGTTATACCGGGGATAGAACCACACTCTCTGCGATTCCCTAAGCTTGCCTAAGCAGGCACTTTAGACCGCTGAGCTGTCTCGCTGGCCCTGGTCTGTATCTTTTAGCTTAGACTCCTCAGGGTGTTTCTTTCCATCCTGTTCCCTGGTGGCTGTGGCCTTCTCCTGTGGCTCTGTCTTACCCAGTCACTGTGGAAACACTAGGAGTCCTAAAGTGAAGCAATTTTTGACTTCTCTCAGTCTTGGGTTCAAACAGTCAACGCTTCTGCAGCCTGATTCCCTGCCCAGTACTCTCTCCAAGGATATGCTTAGCTCTTGAGCTGAAATCACTAGCCAGCTATTGCCTGTTGAAGGATTCATGTGGAAATAGAATCCCATGCTCTCCCTACAAGTCATTTGCCCACTGGTTTGTTCTGTAACTGCATTTCTCCCAGAAGCCTCCTGGAGTCTCCAGTTTTCACTTTGTCTCTGCAGATGCAGTTTCCCTTTCCCACTTGGCATGAGCCAGGATCTAAGGTAGAAGTATAGACTGTTCCTTCTCTTTTCACTTTTGTGTTCTGTATCTCCAATTTCTCAGTAGGTTTTAGTTTTCCTGTCAGATCCTTTCTGATTCCTAGGGCTTCTCTCTCTCTCCCTTTCTCTCTCTCTCACTCTCTCTCTCTCTCTCTCTCTTTCTCTCTCTCTCCCTCTCTCCCTCTCTTCCTCTCCCTCTCCCTCCCTCCCTCCTTCTCTCCCTTCCTGCCTTCCCTCCTGTTCCTCCCCTTCCCCCTCCCTCCTCCCTTCCCTACATCCCCTTCCCCCCCTTCCTTCCCTCCATTCTTCTCTCTTCCTCTCTTCCTCGTTATTTCCCACTATCTGTATTCCATATCTCAAAGAGACCGCGCTTACCACTTTGCCCTTTTCCTAACTGGTTATTGACATACCATAACTATGCTATATGACCCTTCAAAGCAGAAAATGATCTATAATTTTAATATAGATATAAACTGAATATTGACATACAGTAAATATTTACTAAATGTGCTATTAAAATATTAAAGAATTCAATAATAGCAGAGTTGACTAAATATATAAAGATGAATAAAGCTTCATACTAATACTAGTAAAGAGAATGTGCTAAAGGAAGATGAATGGCATTAAATTTTTAAAAGGAAGATGGCAAGAGAAATAAGATAAAGGATCTGATTTAAGAGTAAAAGTCTATTTTTAGGTGCCAGGGAGACAGCTCAATAGAATAAATGCTTGCCTAGGAAGCATATGGTCCTGAGTTCAGTCGCCAGTACCACAATACATACATACATACATGCATACATACATACATACATACATACGTTATTTTTTTAATTCTACTGGTAGATAAATGTAACAGAAAAGAACACAGAAAAAGAAGATAAAATAGCAAAATAAAGAAAAATAAAAATGAATTACAAAAAGGAAAAATCCAACCCCTACCCAAAGAAAAATGAGAAATGATTCAAAACAAATATCTCCATGTTTTCAAATATGTGGCTTTTTTCTAGGATTGGCATTGTTGGAATCCAGCAGATATAGGCAAGGGATAGTGAGGCACTACTTAGACTATTTTGCTTCCATACTCACATTTTGGTGTATGAGTGCTGAATCTTGTCCTGCTTTTCTTGTTGGGCATGGTCAGCTGGCATTCGTGTTCACCCTAAGCCTATATTTACTTCAGTTGCTCCCAGTTTCTGTGTCTCTCTGTGTACCGTAGTCATGGTTTTTTCTACCTACCTTTAGAACCTATGAATTTGTGAGGTGCTCCACCTGGTCCAGACGGCCCTTACCGTACACATCCTAGGCTGCAGTAGCCCTCCAAGCTGAGGCATATCACTGATCACACTGGCAAATGAGGAAAGTAAACAGACTGCTGGACTATGTTGGATGTAGGCTGTTGAGGATGGAGAGGGGTCAGGCGGTCCATTAGACTTAATGCTCCCAAAGCCATGCACATCTGGCTTTGCTTCTCAACTCAGAGAAGATCAAGACCCCCATGTCCTTCCCAGTCTGAGCTTAAACTTTGGGGGTAGAGGGAGAATATGTCTAGCCTGAGCTCAGACTACAGCTGTTTCTTTTTTTTTTTTTTTACAGCTGTTTCTTATGCCTAGCTCCGATACAGTCGCCGTGTAGATTGGTCCCCAGAAACCCTTAAGTATAGTTGTTCTGAAGCTCATTTTTTTTTTTGTCTTTTTGAGACAGGGTCTCGCTATGCAGTTGAGGCTGGTCCTGAGCTCACTTTTGTAGCCCAGGCTGGTCTCGAACTCCCATCAATCCTCCTGCCTCAGCCTCCCGAGTGCTGGGATTACAGGCGTGAGCCACCACGCCCGGCCTGAAGCTCATTTTAAAACAGCCTCTTTCCAAAATGGCTGTTGATTAAATGTTCTCACATATGGTGGGCACTACATGATTTCTTCTCCAGCTCTACTCTCCATGTGGAAAGAATCATTTTCAGAGTTAAAAAACCATGTGCTGTTTCTCTGTTGCTTTTTACTTTTTTGATGCTGTGGATTGAACCCAGGCACTCACTACCACCTGCTGAATAAGTGTACTACTACTGAACTAAATCCGCCATGACTTTTTTTTTTTTTTTTTTTTTTTTTTTCCAGTACCCAGGATTGAACTTAGGACCTTGCACTTGCTAGGCAAGTGGTTATTCTACTGAGCTATCTCACTGGGCCTTCACCATCACTGTTTTTACACTCTATAGTAGCCAATTTTGCCTTGGAACTGGTGTTGCTATCCTTGTCTCCTTTTTTGTGGAGCTGCTGACCCTTTCCTGACCTACCTTGTATTAGCAGAGACATGTTTTCCTGTTCAATTAGCAGAGGTTAATGTTCTAGCCTGCTTTGGCCTTTGCTGTTTTGCTGCATATCTCAAGGTCTCTGTAGTTTCTAGTTGTCCTGCCAATGTCTCCCAGTTTGCAGAGATCTACTTTTTTCTATGTCAGGTTGTTGTTTTCTGGGTGCTTAATTTCAGGTCCTGGAGAAACTATCTTCTGCTCTCTTTTTCTATTTGAGACCAGATCTTTTCAAACAGTTCATGCTGCCTCCTTTTCTGTTTCTTTTTGTTGTTGTTTACTTGTTTTTTGAGGGGGAAGGTTGCTTTGTTTTTCAGTCAAGGTCTTGCTGTAGTGCCCAGGCTAGACTCAACCTCTGGACTCAAGCAGTGTCCTGCCAGAGCCTCCCAAGTCAGTGGGACTACAGTAGTGTTTCACCACACTCAGCTACAAAAATTGTTTAAGTGAATGAAATCTGAACATTTGGGATGCTTTTCCTTCAAATTACTAAGTGGAGCTATAAGTTTAAGAAATAGGGGCCGGGGAGATAGCTCTGTGGCACAAGTGCCTAACTGGCAAGTGCAAGGTCATGAGTTCGAACGCCAGTCCCACAAAAAAAAAAAAAAAGAAGGAAATATACATGATCTTTTGCCATAATTACTTTATTAGCATAAATCTGTTAACTGCATTATAAACACATGAATTTCAAAACTTCATTGTTATGTTTTATTCATTTCTCTTATTTCTACAGCACTTCATAGCAACTGAAGTACTCAAATTATTCAGTCTTAAAGAAGAGACAAATCACAAAACAGACTGGCAGAAAATGATGAAATTTGGAAGAAAGAAAAGAGACCGAGTAGATCATATCCTGGTCAGTGTATATATCCAAATAATTTTTATTTTGACCATATCTTCTAAAATCAGCATAGACAGATTCCAAAAAGGAAAAGGATAATTGATCCTTTGTATATGAGATTATAGTTTTAAATCTTTACTTGCTGTGTTTCTACTCCTCGGTAAAAAATTACTTTGTTTTATGTTTCACAGGTGAGTATTTAACTTAGTATTTTAGGGAAAGCTTGAGAAATCAAGACTTGAGTGGAAATAGTTTAACGTAGTGAACTGAAAAGAGACTAATATGGATTTTGGAGCCAGATTACTTGAACTTAGAATTTGTTTTGATAGTTTGTGCAAATATTGGACAAGTTCATATGCTATTTTTTTTACCATGTTTCTCTGTCTGTAAAATCAAATGATAATAATAAGTACCAGTCTGATAATATTGTTAAGGTGGTTAAATGAGTATTTATATATGGTCATGCATTGCTTAATGATAGGAGTTCCTACATTGTACAGAACATCATAGGCTATACTACACAAACCTAGATGGTTAATTGGTCACTTGTTAGTGCCTCTTGATGTAAGCAAGAGATGAAAAACAAGATGTATGAGACTACTATGGGCATAATATGGCATGCTCTTTTACAGCCAATTTTTTTCTTCAATAAGTAGGAGGAAATATGTTCTAAACAATGCCTTCAAAATAATTAGTAGATAAACCTTATTGTCATTATTTAGTATTATATATTGCATATAATTGTGTTATACTTTTGGACAACTGGCAATGCAGTAGGTTTGTTTACAACAAATCATGATCACATGAGTACTGTGCTACGGCTTTGTGGAAGACCATAATGGCACTAATTGGTAGGAATTTTTCAACTCCATTATGTTCTTACATGACCACTATAGTATATGTTGTCTGTTGTAGACTAACCATTATGCAAAGTAAGAATGTATAAAACCCTTAAATAGTTTATAGCAATTCCTCATATATAACTGAACATATATTAGCTGTTACCACATTATCATCATTATTCTCATCTAGAATTTTAGTCGGATAAGACCTACTTGGTTTTTCAGTATATTTTTCTAACATTAGAAAATGTTTATTAAAAGTCAATCCCTGGTCCTGAAAAGAAAAAAAAAAAAAAAAAAAAGTTTATTAAAAGAAAAGAACTGTTATCCTTTCTTCTCAAAAAAGAGTGTTAAAAGAAAACTCAGATGTTGTTTTTCAGGTTTATCTCCTGTGTAATTCTTAAATTTATTAACTTTTCCCATGTGTGTAATTCTCTAGTGCTTCATTTACTCAGTAAGAACCATACTAAATAGTATATTTATGTGGCATTTTACATTATAGTGTAATCATTATTACTCATGTCTTACTTGAGCCTCAGAATAATTATATGAGATAGAAACATCTTATATTATTCATTTTACAAATGAGAAATTTACATTGTGTTAAGTGACTTGCCTAGTAAATAAGAACTAAGGTTTTGACCCATTAATTCATAGATCTTTCTCAAAAGGTGAATTTGTTTCCTATATCTATAGTGTTTACAGTTTATCAATTGACAAGTCTGACATCTTTCATTTCATAAAGATTAGGGGAAAAAAGCATGTTAAGGGACATCCATTCAACCTACTAATTAAATTGATCATATCCCTTATAAGTCATCTCTATACATTGAGTCAGAAATTGTGCTAATTAAAGACTTGTGTTTAAATGAGAAGCAAAGCAGACATAGTCTGTGCGTTCTTGGGTTTCCACTTTGTTGGCAAAAAAACTAACCCATAATATGTAATTTACACGTGCATATAATTATAAATTAAGCAAAAAATTAGAATAGAGGAAATTTATAAAAGCATAAACCAGTGGAAGCTGATCTAGGATAGGATTTCCTGAGATCAAAGTAACATTTGATTTTACATCTTAAAGATGAAAAAGTATTAACTAAGCTCTCTAATAGAATGATTCAAGGAGAGTAAACTGTATATGCAAAGAACCGGTAGTCAGACTGGGCATGCTGGCACGTGCCTGTAATCCCAGCACTTGAGAAGCTAAAAATAGGAGGATCGCTACAAGTCCAATCTATGTAGTTAGACCTGTAGACCCTGTCCTAAATACAGAAAACAATAATAATAATAATAATAACATTTAGGGGCCGGGCGTGGTGGCTCATGCCTGTAATCCCAGCACTCGGGAGGCTGAGGCAAGAGGATCGGTGTGAGTTTGAGACCAGCCTGGGCTACAAAAGTGAGCTCAGGACCAGCCTCAACTGCATAGCGAGACCCTGTCTCAAAAAGACAAAAAAAAAAAAAAAAAACATTTAGGGCTGGTAGTATAGCTCAGCAGACTAAGTGCTTGCTTAGTTCAGTGCAGGGACCAGGATTCAATCCCTGGCACTGCATGCCATGCCAGTCCCACCCCTGGGCACACTGAGCCAGTGATAGAGTCCAGGCATGGTGGCACATGCCTATAATCCCAGCATTTATAATCCCTCCTGGAATCAGGAGGATCACTACGAGGCTGAGCTGCATAGTGAGACCCTGCCCCCCCCCAAAAAAAAAAACCCTCGAAGAACCTGCAATGAAAAGATACACATGGATTTGACCTTAAATGTCAGTGATGGAAGAAGTGGCATAAAATAAACTAAAAATGGTAATTTCTGAATTGTGCACTACTTTTTAAACAATATAAAAGATTTTGAATTTTATCTTAAAATCAAGGATTTTAAATAAGAGAAATTAGATTCTTTTTTTAAATGATAGAAGATCCCAGTCATAAGGTAGGTTGGGGCAGGTAGACTTCAGGTTCAGGCCTCACCAAGGCAGTTTAGCAAGACAGTCTCAAAACAAACAGACATATTGATAGATGGGTGAGTGGATGGATGGATGGATGGATGGATGGATGGAATATGTGAGTAAGTCTTAGTTACTTTTTTTGTTGCTAAGATGAAATACCTGTTCTGGAATACAATGCTTTGGGGTTCTCTTCTCAGTGCAAAGTTTCACCTTTGTAACTTTGAAGCTGCAAATAGTGGAGTCCCATTGGCTCCTGCAATATCCTCAGGACATCTTTTCTCTTGTCCAATTCCTTCTTAGCCACCAGATTTTCTTCTTGTACATCTTTGCATTCTGCAACTTTACTGGAACATTCTTTCTGGTCAAACTAAAAACATTTCAAATCATTTCTCTGGGCCTTTTGCTCTTTGTTTCTCAACATAGATCTGGCTAAAAGTTCCCAACAGTAGCCATACCACTTTCATTAGATTAATCTATCTGCCATACAATCACAGTCTCAGGCAAAGTCTCTGGATAAAAGCAAAATACAGAAATTTTTGCTGAAGCATAATTCACATGAGAATCTAGTGTGTCATGCAATAGAAACCTCCTAAATCTGGTCTTCACTAGCAGCATTGCTATTAGCATTCTGGTATCTGAACTTTGACCAGCATCTTCCATCACATTCAGCTTGCAACATTTCAGGGCTGTTTTCTCAGCTGACATCTTCAAACCTTTTCCAACTTTCCCAGTTACAAAAGGCTCTGAACTACATGACCAGATAACATAATAATAATAATTCTACATCTGGTACCAAAATCTATCTTAACTTTCCTCATTGCTGAGACAAAATACCTGGCACCTAAAGTTAAAGGAGGAGAGGTTTACTTTAGCTAGTTTGTAGAGGTTTTGGTCAGTCTGCTGATTCCAAGGCAAAAGGCCATCGCAAAGGAGAAACAGTTCATGGTGTGTCAGGCAAAAGACAGTGAAGCATCAAGCAGCAGCAGTTGCTGCCTGCCTTCCCTTTCATTCCATCCAGACTACTAGTGTTGTGGGTGTGCCACGGAGAACTATGCTAATTCCAGTCAATAAACTAATTTAGTTCCATGTATCCTTAATTCTCAGTATTTCACACCATAGATCTAATCCACTCTGAAAAGTCCCACCTATGAGTACATGGGGTTTTGGGAAGACATCTAGATTTAAGCAAGATTTAAGATTAGTAGGTAGGTGGATAGGTGAGCAGATAGATGGACAAATGGATAGAGTATAGCTCATTTGTAGAACACCCCTGGTTCAATCCCCAGTACCTGCCCCCGAAAATCATGGAAGAATAAAGATAGCTATGCATGAATTGTAGATATAAAGTGGCTGTTTTGGCATATGTCAGCAAAATATCTTACCTGTTTCTCTTGAGCATATGTCAGAGGTACCTAGGCTAGGTAGTGTACAAATGCAGAATAAATTAGAGAATGAGCCGGGCGTGGTGGCGCATGCCTGTAATGCCAGCACTCGGGAGGCTGAGGCAGGAGAAGGGGTGCGAGTTCAAGACCAGCCTGGGCTACAAAAGTGAGCTCAAGGCCAGCCTCAACTGCATAGTGAGACCCTGTCTCAAAAAGACTAAATAAATAAATAAATAAATAAGAGAACGAAGACATACATGAGACTTCATACATGAGACTTCAACTAGTTACAGACTGCTACTTCACATGGTCACAAAAATGTCACTCAGTATTAGAAGAATTAAATATATTGGAGGAAGGGCAGTTTGGAGCCATCTTCAGTCCTGAATGATCAATACAGACTAGCAAGTAAATTCCTAACAAGTAATTAATAAACAAAATGATTTTTAGCTCTTCATTAAATGTACCAAAAAACAAGATACTGTACCCCAACATCAGAGGCTTCCCTTGACCAAATAAAATCAGGTAAATAAGCACAGACCCCTCCAACAGTCATCAGAAAATTTTAAAATATTAAGCAAAAGATTTCATTTGCAAGTGTAAGATTATTAGAGTTTAAATTATATCTGTGGGTAAAAAGATTTAGCAAGTGGCAGGTTGTAAAATATCTTTCAATTTCTTATAGGAAACCTGATCCATGTATATACTGTTATATGTGAGCTTACTCTTTCTAATATTTAATGAAATCATGTTAACCTCTTGAGCTAATTAACAAGAAATGCTAAATAAGTTAGTCTTTCTATTTGATTTGGCCAATCTAAGATTTTTAAATTCTGGCCTCTTATAGTTTAGGAATGAGATTTAAAACAACCATTTTTTGTAGTACAAAAAGAAAAAAAAAAATTCCTGTAGTGCCAAAGAACAGGATTTAAAAATAGGAACTTTAAAGTAGTTTTCAGGACTGGCCAGATAGCTCAATGCCAGCCCCTATTTTCCTAAATCTTTTACATATTTAATTATGAAATATTTTTAAAGTATGAAAAAGAATAGGGAAATAATATAGAAACCATTGTTTTTATATTCTTCTCCATTTTGAGTTCAGTTGCCATCTTCCTAAAGTAAACATTTGTTTTTACACTCTTTTGTCTTTTTGAGTTCATGCTGGCCTTAAACTCACTTTTGTAGCCCAGGCTGGTCTCGCACTCGCACTGATCCTCCTGCCTCAGCCTCCCAAGTGCTGGGATTATAGGCGTGTGCCACTACGCCTGGCTTTGTTTTTACACTCTTAATCGTTGCCCTGTCTTTTCAAAAACATCCACCACCTAAAGTTACAGGAGAAAAAGTTTACTTGAGCTGAAAGTAAAACTTAGATATTTCAGTCCATAATCAGCTCGCTCCAAAGCAGGATGGCATAGCAGAGGGGACTCACAGAGGAGAAAAAACAGTTTGTGACATGGAAGGCAGCAAAAACAGCAAACAGAAACCAGGCATGGCAGTACATGCCTGTAACCCCAGCACTTGGGAGGCTGAGGAGGATCAGTGTGAATTCCAGGCCAGCTTGGGCTACAAAAGTGAACTTAAGGCCAGCCTGAACTAGTGAGACCCTATCTCAAAAAGACAAAAAACAGAAAAACAAAACAAAAAAACAAGCAGGAAATGACAGCAGCAGCCCTTTTTATGTCTTCTGTCCAGGCTCCACGCCCTTAGGGCAGGTAGCACTCACACTGCTTACTCCCATATCCACGCCCAGAACTGTGTCAAACCAATCAGTGGATTCATTTAATAATGGTACACTCAGAGGGGCTGCAGCACTGCAGGTTGGCAGCAGGCTGGCAGCAGGCGGTGAAGTGGCCGAGCGGAGGCAGAGTCGGCAGAGACTATGGCTGGAGGCAAAGCTGGGAAGGACAGTGGCAAGGCCAAAGCCAAGGCTGTGTCACGCTCAGAGAGCTGGGCTGCAGTTTCCTGACATCTGAAGACACGTACTATCAGCCACGGACGGTCGAGTGGGTGCCACTGCCGCCGTCTGTAGTGCTGCAATCCTGGAGTACCTCACTGCCGAGGTGCTGGAGCTGGCAGGAAACGCATCAAAGGATCTCAAAGTCAAGTGTATCACTCTGCGTCACTTGCAGCTCGCCATCCGTGGAGATGAAGAGTTGGATTCCCTCATCAAGGCGACTATAGCCGGTGGTGGTGTGATTCCTCATATCCACAAATCTCTGATTGGAAAGAAGGGACAGCAGAAAACCGCTTAGGGTTGTCACCCACTCTCCACTGTCGCGTCCTTGTGCTGTCATCTGGATAGAAGACATCAGTGGGGACACATGGCATTTTTAAAAGCATTTAAAGGAAATGCATAGACAATGCTGTAGAAATAAGCAAATATTGGTCTGTTCTTAGACACCAAGTTTGATAAAGTACTTTTCACTTGGTTAAAAATAATAATAATAATAATAATAGGGCCCAGCGGGATGGCTCAGTGGTCTAAAGCGCCTGCTTGGGAAAGCTTGGACGGCTTCAGGGACCACAGTTCGATCCCCGGCACCACATGCTGCGCCAGCCCTGCCCTTGGGGCAGGCTGAGCCGGCCATAAAAACGAGTGAATAAACAAACAAAGGTTCTGAAACAAGAAAATAAATAAATAAATAAATAAAAATAAAAATAATAATAATAATGGAGCACCCTTGATTCTGGCATCACACTTTCTAGGACCAAGCAACCTCTGGAAAACCTTGCCTGTGACCACCTGAGGATTTGGGGAGCATCTAGATACAAGCCATCACAGTGTTTATTTCAACTTTTTTCTTTCAACTTTTTCTTTTTGAAAGATAGTTTAGATTAGCTCAATATTGAATTTTGAATTAGTTATTTCTTTTACCTGAACAGTTTAAACATATTATTCCATTGAAATCTGACCTTTTGTTCTTGAGAAATCTAACATTCCTTTATGGGAAATTGGTTCAGTTTGGTTTCTGTGTAAGATTGTGTGTGTGTGTATATGTGTGTGTATGTGTGTGTGTGTGTATGTGTGCGTGTGTGCATGTGCATGTGTGCACGCGTGCGCGCCACATTCATTAATTTATTGAATCTGCAAATCATGATCTTTACTCAACTGTGGAAGTTTTTCAGCTGTTCTTCTTAGATTCAGTTTTCAGTACCACCACCACCAAAACAAAAGCAACAATTTTCAAACCAGTGGTAGACTTCTCTGTAATAAAATAGGTACACTGTAAGTTTCCCAGTGTTCTGTAGCACATAAAGCAGAGAACAAGGACTAATTATATATATTCTTCCAACCATGTTGTTAAAGAGAAAAAGTATGGCAGTCATCTTGAAGTACCTGTGGCAACTCTAGTCAAGGGAATATGTTGGACAGTGCTCTTCCCACCTTTTAAACTTCATATGACATGGTCTTCTCTCTCAAGAAGCTTCTCATTTTCTTATAATGGGTACCAGAATACTGCTTTTTCAAAATGAAACTATGATCAGCACAACACAATAGGAGAAGGCTGGTGTTTATTTTTACTTTGTGTATGTGTGTGTGTGCATGTGTGTACACACCAAGGTAGACTTCTCATTAGATGCCTTTGTCACTGCAGTTAACTTTGCTGAGTTTGTGACTATATGAGTGTTCATCATCTGTTTTGTCTGCCTGGCCTCCATCCTACTCATAGTGTCATTATGCATATGAAGTCTAACATATTTTTTTATTTATTTTTTATTTTTCGTACATATTTAGTACAAGGTCTACAGGGTCTCATTACGTAGATCAGACTCATAGCGATCCTCCTATTTTCAGCCTCCCAAGTGCTGGGATTACAGGTGTACGCTACCATACCTAGTCTCAATCACTGTCTCAGTACACCCCTGTGGCAGGGGTGTCAGGGCACATTGGGGATCCAACCCTAATCGCTAGGTCTGCCTAAGCAGGCGCTCTAGTCTGCTGAGCTATCTGGCCAGCCCCTGTAACCTGTTTCTTTTTATAATAGTCTTTTTTGAGTCCCTGCACTTGGGAGGGGCTAAGTCAGGAAGATCATTGCAAGTTTTGAGGCCAGCCTGGCTACAAAGTAAATTTAAGGCTAGCCTGAACTGCAGAGCAAGACCCTGCCTCAAAAACAAAAAAAAAAAATGACAAAAAACCTAACAGTCATTTTTAAATGTCTTACGCACTTAGTTCTAATTTGGTTAGTATTCATTTAGCTAAGAATCTCAATCTTAAAATGCAAAAGGAAAAAAAAGTTATTACATAACAGTATTTTAAAAGATACTTAGGTTGTATTATATTTTTCAAATATCTTAGTATTAAATGTTGTCCACTTATTTGTAATACTCCAGAATCATGCCCATATTATCTTTGTATATATACATTTTATAATTGTAAATTATATTTTGTGTGCTTTTATTTCCCTTAAATTCCTACACATGTTCCCTTTTATTGGCATAGACAATATATTTACAGTCCTTAATACCTATAAAATATTGAAATACTGTCAGATTGAAATGTAATTTTGAATCCATCTTCATTTCATTGGACACTTGAGTTTTTCAAACTTTCTGTAACATAAGGATTATTGATATATAAATTATTTTTCTTATTTCCTTGGACTGTGTTCTCACTGGTGGGACTACGAAGTCGTCATATAGAACTTACATACCAAATTCTGTGTGATGAAGACTTTCTAACTTATTGTCTTCTAAATATTAGGTACAGGAGCTCCACGAGGAGGAGGCACAGTGGGTGAACTATGATGAGGACGAGTTGTGTGTGAAGATGCAGCTGGCTGATGGGATCTTTGAGACCTTGATCAGAGATACTATTGATGTCCTAAATCAGATCAGTGAAAAACAGGGGAGAATGCTACTTGTGTGACATCTTGCAAATAAACTGAACACTGAGTGTTAATATGAACCCTGGGCCTTTCTGCCTCCTGATGTACATCCATGTCCATCATAGCAAAAGTGCTTGTGGACCTTGTACCTGTTCTTGTGGACTGCTGATTTTGGAGTTCATGGGACAATGCCGTATATCTGATAATACAGCCTTTGCCTTTAGACTGTCCACTGGATTACTTGGTTATTTTCAGTGGGTAGGGATATACTTCTGAAGTTAAAACAATATAATTCTACATCTCTTGATAGCACCCCTGCTAGGTCTCAGATGGGAGCTCAGCACAGCAAACTTAGCCTCCATGCTTAGACTAGGGTATCACTTCCTTGAGTCTGAAGTCAGCCAGGAGTGATATAGAGATAAATTTATCATACAGTTTTTGAAATATAATCTGGGTCTATGCCATGAAAGTCATAAATGAACATTATAATTTTTAAGCAGTGTTAAACTCTTAATCACTTTTAAAATATGCAGGTTTAATGCCTATTTCACATTCTGGAGTTGATTTCATTTCTTTTTAAAGATCATTTTCTTCTATTAGTGCAGTGTAGCAGCACCAAGCAGACTGTCGAATTAACAGAAATAAATGATAGCCTTGCTTTCTGAGCACCACCTAAAGAACTGTAAACCTTTGCATTATGTTTAGTTTTCCTGTCTGGGCACGAATATAAATGTCCCCACTGAAGACTGGGCTTAAAGGACTGCTGCAGGGCTGATTCCACTAACCCTTGTTTTACCCCTGTACTTTTCTTCCTCGTCCTGAACCTCTACAAGCTGCTCCCAGAATCACAGATACTCAGGACCATCTCAGGCATCCAGGCATGGCAAACATGGAAATAATTCATTTTGGCCTTCAACCTTTCAGCTCCCATCTCTCCCCAGGAAGTCAGAGATGCTGTTACTTGAATGATTTAGGAAATGAGTGTGTGCACCAAAGACAAAAAGGTATTGTCTATAGTTTGTGTGCTTGTTTTACTCTACGGAACATTTTTTAATTTATTTTAAGATAAATTATTAAGTTGAAAATGTGTATCCCTATTCAGAAGTAAAAGATTATTATAATAGTTAAACCTCCATCTTGAAGCGTCTATGGTTTGCACATGAAACCTGTGTTTTTAATGGACCCATACACATATTGAAGAAGTTAGTTAAATTCAGTGAAAAGAAGATGGGCCTTTTCAAGATCAATTGCAATGGCAGGAATGGGAGAAAATGATTTAAAGACACTGTAAAATGTAGTCCTGCCTCTCATTACAGCATTGCTTCTTACAACTATTACAACTGATCTGAAAGAAAAAAAAAAAAAAAAAGAAAGAAAGAAAGTCTATAGACTCCAGCTGCTACACTAGAGCATGAGCTGCTCTTCTGGGACCTCAGTACCTGCCTTCCTGACTGGTTTCTCTTAATCAGTCCTATCCCTCTTCGCATAATCCAGGAAAATGTGGATAATCTTAGGCGTGAATGTAAATGCCTTAATTTTGAAGGTCCAGATCAGAAGCATAATGTGAGACATCCACTGGATTCATAGTTACAATATTCTGGAATGTTATAGTTTAAAAATATGTTAGAAAACCCCAAAGATGGTATAATCTAAGTGTGCACATTTGTTTATTTCTACATCTTTCCTCAAACTTGCCTTTGCATCTTAAATATTTCACTATGCACACTTCCATTCTTCTTCTATTCATCCTGTCATAAGAAACTCACTGAAATAATCATTGGAATATTTGCATTTTGCACAATGACTGGTGTGATAGCTCTTGACAAATGTGGAAAGCACTGAAATGTTGAGTCTCAGGAAATGCTATTTTGATGTATTTCCAGCATTTCTTCTGGGTCTTTATTGTTGAGCTATAGTCTTGTAGCCATAATGAGCAAATTGACTAAAAGAAGCAAAGGTTTCTCGGGGTTATTAACCAGTAGTGTGGAAATATTATTTTCATATGGCCAAGGAAAAGCAAAGACTTGTTTGTCTTTTTTGGTTTATGTTCTTTGGAAGACAGAAAAACATCTTGTCCACATCCTTTTGGCTGTTTTTTTGGATCACATTGTCCTTATACTGAAACTTTACAGCTGCTGTAAATTTTTTATAAGTGAATATCAAAATACTATAATATGAATATAGGTTGCTTTTCTACATCTTCATTATTTGAACCTAAAACCAATTTTTAGTAAGAAAATTTGTCTTTACTCTGTATGACATCATGATTCCAGAGAAGGAAAACATACTCATTATTAAGTCCATGAAATCAGCAATCTGGACTGGTAAGAATGCCGCTAGTAACGTGGCAGCAGCCATCCTAGCCTACTCCAGCTGTCTTTGCTAAGCTACTGGATTCTAGATGAGAGACAGTAAAAGACCAGTCTTACTCTTCGTCAGAAATGTCATCCATAGTTTGTAGCAAAAATATGTATAGTAACAGATTTCTTATTTTAACTGTGGGGATCTAATTAAAATATATTTGTTACTATGTTTAGAAATAAATATAATATTGAACCACTTTTCCATACTGGGATCTTTTTAATCAAACTCTGCCTCTTAACCGAAGAACCTATATATTCCCTCTTTCTAATCTCCCTACACCCCATCCTTTCAGTCTGTCTTCACAATTCTTTAAGAAAAAGATCTTTGCATCAGCAGTAATATCTTTTAGAACAGCATTATCAGAATTTAGTAGTAAACCAACATATAGGCTTCAGATTTAATTCGGAGTCTAAAACAATTTGTGCTATCCAGGGCAGTTAACTCTGGGTTAAACAAGTACAGGGTATAGATTCCCTCTTCAGGTCTAAACAGGAATTTTTACTCTAGGGAAAAGTGGGAAGAACTCAAAAGTTGTTAATAAGGAAGGTAATTTGTTTTTCTTTACCTAAAAGAAAAGAAAATTCCTTCTGTGACTACAGGTCTCTGAGAAATTATCTTTCAAAAGAGATTTCATTGCTCATAAGAGTGTTGTGGCCTATTGATAAAAACAATTTTGTTCACTTTCTTGTCTTGAAAAAAAGTGGCCTTAGCTTTTTGCAATACTTGAATAAAGTGTGTACTCGCAAAAGAATTTCTGTAGCACAGCATTAGAGACTCATAACTTTTCTGCAAGAAAATCAGACTTACAGCTTCCTTTTACTACCTTAAGAATACTAGTGAATAAATATTAACTCAAAGAGCAAGAGATAGAAACTACAATGATGTTTAATGCAAATTGTAGGAATTTACATGTTTACAAATCATCTTAAACTGGTTGTGCAGCAATTCAATAAAATATCTTTGTATTATAAAAAATGTGAAGAAAAATGTAAACTGATGTAAAGGTGGTACTGTCATTTTAATTAACCTTGTTTAATAGCTTTTCCTTCTGGACTTTGCAAAGCCTTCTTGGTAAATACATTGCAAAGCATTCTCTGGGAGGCTTAGCCTCCTTGTGTGTACTGTACTGTGCAGACATGAGAAACAAACCCGTTTACTGTGTATGTGTAAATAGCCTGGTCATCAGGTCATTTTCAGCCAATAGTCACATCCAGTGCAGCTCTGCACAGAAGACTTAGGGTGTGGTTTGTAAGTATGATCTGTAAAATAATTGGGATAAATTCCCATGTATACCTGTGTAAATAGATTTGTTAACTAAAATGTACTTTAAGAAAAATAAATCTGTAAATAAAAACTGATTTATAACTTAATTTTATATGTTCATTTTTATACTCGAGTTCTCATAAAGTGCAATTATTTCTGATTCTTATTAGATGGAAGGGCACTTATCCTTCAGTAAGATGAGCTGTGCGTAACTTGGGTTTGCCCTGTATACAGGTGCTACCAACAAACACATAGTGCTGCCTTCATAGTCTTAACTTTGTGCTAAGCACAGGGTAAGTAGATAGCAAAGGAGACACACATGGTTCGAGAATTCATGTAGCTTAAAGTCAAAGGGAGTTACCAAAACATAATTTGAGCATGCCTAGTATGCTCCAGACCTCCTCCTCAAGACCTGGGTGTTTTATCCCCCAGCTGCAACAAAAAAAAAGGGCAGGGGAGAAACAAAGGAAGAGAATCTGGAAAATAATGTGCAACAAATAGTAGCAAGTGCTGCCAAGAAAGCATAGGCAGGATTAGGGAACACGGTAAGCATGTTCAGGTCAGAAAAGAGTTCATGACATAACTTTGTTTTGCTTGTGTGATTTTTGAGATGGAAGTCTCTTGCCCGGGCCAACTTCAAACTTCTTTGTTCATTTAGCCTCCTGCTTCAGCCTCCTAAGGTAGCTGCAGTTACAGGCATGCAACACTGCCCTCACTAGAACTTTGTTTTAAACACTGATGGGCTAACTTAAATGGCAGGTATTTGGCCATTTCTCCCAGATGACTTGAATTTTGTTGACCCTTGCAAAATTGTATGTATGAAAACATCACACAAAAAAAGAGCACTCATCTGATATGTAGAGAATTTTTTTCTCTCTAGGAAAAAAGAGCTTGGAGAGTGGTGCCATATGTGTAGCAGAATAAAAATTTGAAGGATAGAAATGTATGGCTCTCAGTATAATAAATCAGACATGGCCCAACAGGTGAGAAGTATTATCTCACCTAAATCTAGTTAACTCCTGAGGACCACATCTACTACACTTTAATCACTTTAATCCCTTACTTGGCCATGAGCATTAAGGAAATTCTCAGACCAAATTGCAGTACATTCTAAATATTCTTCAGTTCATAAAAGCCATTTGTGTGCCTGCACTATGCCAAATACTTTAGATGCTCCTTCATAATGTTTGAATCTTGAATAAAAAAGTATCTGTAAGAAAAAAGGAGGAGACAGAGATTCCAACCCCTGGCCTGCCTTGCCAGCCCTGCCTCCAAGGCGTGCTGAGATGGCAATTGAGACTGGGCATGGTGGTGCGTGCCTATAATCCCAGCTCTTAGGAGGCTGTAAACAGGTGGATCACTACAAGTCTGATCCAGTAGGAAGACCCTGAACACCCTAAAATAAAATAAAATAAACTACCTCAAAATGGTAGATGAGAAAATGGCAGTTGTCAAGAATGGTGAGAATGACATTTATGAAAAGTGTACCATAAAAATGAGTGAATAAACAAACAAAGGTTCTGAAACAAGAATAAAAATAATAAATAAAATTTAAAAAATTTAAAAAAAAAAAAAAAGGGCCTGGCGGGATGGCTCAGTGGTCTAAAGTGCCTGCTTGGGGAAGCTTGGGCGGCTTCAGGGACTGCGGTTCGATCCCCGGCACCACATGCTGCGCCAGCCCTGACCTCGGGGCGGGCTGAGCCGGCCATAAAAATGAGTGAATAAACAAACAAAGGTTCTGAAACAAGAATAAAAATAATAAATAAAATTTTAAAAAAAAGAAAGAAAAGTGTAATGACCTACCAAGGTGAATACAAAGGAAAAATAGGTCATTTTCCTACACAATCCCAAAGAACTTTTTAATTTAGACTAGCTACATACACACACACACACACACACACACACACACACACACACACAAAGTCAGAGGTTATTTTCTGAGTGGTGCAAGTCAACAGGCAGAGTTGTCCTTACCAGGGAAGAGATCAGTACATGATTTAGAGTCACCCAAAATAAATAATATACAATGTTTATTTAAAGGCAGAAGAGTGAAAATGTCCTAGATCCAGCCCTTTGCAAAACCTTGGACCCCCACAGTAGATGCACTTTGTCCAGTATGAGCATCATGACTGCAAGTGCCCCACTCATGCTACAGGGGAAGAACCTCCTTTTGCCATGAAATCTGAAAGCCAGGGACCATGCTGAGAGCCATTGGCAGGGGTGTATGCAGAATGAAGAGCACTCTGAGTCGTGCACAAGTCAAGCCCTTACAGTGAAAAGCCCAATGCAGGATGAGAACTGTTGTGGACCCAAAGCTTGTTCTCGTGTAACCATGCAGGAGTAGGAAGTTGCAGATAACTGCTTTTCCCCCAGAATCTCCATCCAGCTCAAATACACACACAGCATAACAAATTCAGGAAAACAAATACAGAGGGAAAGCCCAGTCCAATCGGGCGTGAACAACCGTTAGGATGCAGTTTGTTGGCAAAAGTTCTGGGGACACTTCCAGGTATACAGCTGATAACTGCCCCATCAGCATGGGTTGCCAGTTCTGCTTCTGTTTCTTGACACGGTACCAGGTGTCAGCATAACGCAAATGTCACCGTGTTCTGCCAACAGGAAACAAGGTTATTGTGTTGTCCATTGCCACCTTATCTAGTGAGTTTAGTGTGTCTTATTTGTCTTGAGGAAATGCCAATCTATTGGGTATGGGCCAAGCTATTACAAGGGGAATGTGGGCCGAGAGGGACAAACCCAGCATTGTGTGAGTTTGCCTCCTCTCACCACAGCTGTGCTCATTCTTATCCGGGTATTGCCACACAGTCACAGCAGAGGCTTCTGTAAGAATGAGAAGAGACAAGTTAACACCCCCTGCCACATCCCCCACCCGCATCCCCCACCATGAACCTCTGTAGGCTGAAGGTGCTCTTGTCTGCTATTTTCTTGGGGTTCTTCTGCTTGTTGCTTCACCCAAACCTTTCTACCTCAACCAGCAAGTCACGCAACTGAGGAGGAAAGCTATATCTTAAATGCACACAACATAGCCCATAGTGTCTCCCACTCATGTTCAGGAGCTGAGAGCCTTAGGTGACAAGAGAACTCTGGTGCCCCAATATTCTACTGGCTTTTCTCCCATGCCCTAGGGTCCCACAGGAGGGGGTACATGAGGGTGCCATTGCCTCCAGGTTTGAACTGGACTTAGTGGTAGCACAGCAGCTTCCCAGACCACAACCCCCTGGGGAATCTGTTCTTCCCAGAAAAAAAGAAAAAAGAAAGGCTGGGTGTGCTGAGATTAAAATTCTTTTGACACAGATCTAACCAGTGACCATCTGCTCCTCCCACCTCTCCAAGTCTGTCTTTTGTGATGAGACAAATCTTGTGTTTCCTTTCTGCTAGAAGTGCCTTAAGGTTTAGATGGCTTTTGTTAGGTAAGGAGCGCCATCAGTGAGTGGGCTGAGGGAGTGGCTTGGCTTGGTTTGGTTTGGTTTCAGGTTTTGTTTGGTTTTTGTTGTACTGGGGATTGAAGCCAGGACCTTGATCCTAAACTGTATGCCCAGCATTTTTTTTTCCCCCAGGCTGAATTTGAACTTAGAATCTTCCTGCTCCCAGAGTGCAGGGATTACAGGTATGCACTAACACACTCAATTTAGGTTTTTTGGATGATCTTTGTATAGTTCTTATTTGAGCCTCATATTTCATCATTTTATCTCCTTGTTGGTGTGGGAGGGACAGCATGAAAAGTCCATCCTAGGTGAAGGGAACTTGTCCATTGTGTTGCCTGGACTATGACATGGTGTCTTGCTCAGATTGGAATCTTTCTATATACTTAAACATTGTAGGCTAGGAAGATAGCTCAGCAGCTTAAGCATGTGCCTGGCAAGTGCAAGGTCTTGAGTTCAATTCCCTGTACCAAAAATATTGTGATAAAGGGCCTTTTAAACCAGGTTTTCAATATCTTTATGTATAAATTAGTATAGTAATGGGCAATTTGAGTGTTATATATATATAATAAATTATGAAAAGTATCATATTTACAGTGATAATTATTGTATGTACATAAGCTCAATCCACTATGGATTTCTATTATTGAATCAATTCTACCCTCTGAATAGATTAATTTTACCTACAATTTCTGAGTTAGGTATAGTTTCTTAGTACTTTGTTCCATGATCCAGTGGTAAACAGAAAATTCTTTGAAACCAAAAGCTGAAACTAGCCCTCTTAAGATGGAGAAGAGGGCTGGAAAAAAGGTCATCAGTCAGACACAATACCACCGGTTTCTGTGGTCCATGTGACACACTAGCACTGTGCCATATGCTTGACTTAGAGCAATCTAGCACTTAGCATCAATCTGGAGGCTTTTCTCCTGTCACATCTCAAATGCCCACAGCTGCGATATTTTATTTATTCCCTACTACATAGGAAAGAGGAAACAGTCCCAACAATGTATGAAAATTTCTGAGTGTTTAGTACTAAGGATTGATTTTTGAAAAGAACAAGTAGAAGGAAGCTATCAGTTAGCCAGTAATTAGAACACACATGCAGGGAGCTGCTGGACTTATAAAACTGTGTACATCTTTTTTTAAATCTAATGCGAATACAAAAATAGTAAAAGAAAAACATTAGAAAATATACAGAATAGGAATTCTCTAGTGGTTACTGTATTGTACGATGTCTTCAAACTAGTGGTTCAGATTACCAGTTATGAGCACGCAAAATTGGTTTTAAAATGTTATAAGAAATTAGAAAGGGGGATGGCGAGATAGCTCAGTGGAATAAATACCTGCTTTGGTGGCAAGTGCAGGGACTGGAGTTCGATCCCCAGCACCATATACCTGGCTGGCCCTGCCCCCAGGTGTGCTGAACTGGCCACTTAGTGTGGGCATGGTGGCACACACTTACAATCCCAGCACTGGGGAGGCTGAAAACAGAAGGATCACTATGAGCCTGAGCTGTGTAGTGAGATCCTGTACCAAAAACATTAAATAAATAAATAACATTAAAAAGAACAAGAAAAAATTAAGCATCACTTTCTCCCCTCTGTAGAAGAGCAGAAATCAGCAATAAAATTATCCAAGCCATCCTGCATACACACATTTCCTCCCACCCCCCACTCCTGTCTTTTTCCTCATCCCAGTTTTTCCTTCCCTTTGAACAGATCCTTTTCCTTTCACAGTATCTACTGTATCGTTCAAGATTTTTATTTACTCTTTCAGGTTCTTACACTAGTAAGATAATTTGATATTTGCACTGGGTCTGAACTATTTCACTCATGAGTATGGTCTCTAGTTGCATCCATTTACCTATAAAAGCCTTAAATTTATCTTTTTTTTTTATAGCTCAATAATACTTCCTTGTGTAAAAATACCACATCTTTTTTATCCATTCCTCAGTCTATGGGCATTTAAAACCACATCTTGTTATGGCAGACAGAAACACCAAAACAACACCCAGGATTTGTTTGTTTATTTGTTTGTTTTGCAGAATCGGGGATTGAACTCAGGCCCTTGCTTTCCAGACAAGCGCTTATTCTTACTGAGCTATCTCCCCTAGTCCCAACACCCAGGATTTGGAGGCAGATTTATTTTATGTTGGATGGGCACTGACAGTGAACTAATTGTCCCTTCAAGGCCCAGGGAAGGAAGTTTTTATGGGTTCTACAAAGGGATGGTACAGAGATCAAGTACTTGACTATATTTGATTGGTTTTTACAATGTGCATTGTAGTGACCAGCCATTTTTAAGAAACAGAAGCAACTGGAACTGCAACAGGAACTGTCACCTGGACAGCTAACAGACTGGCTGGGGGGCATTTTCTGCTACAATATTATCTCTAATTTTAAAATAATTCACTGTCATCAGGCATGGTGATGCACCCTTATAATCCTAGCACTTAGGTGGCTGAAGCAGGAGGATCTCTGTGAGTTCGAGGCCAGTCTGGGCTACATAATGAAATTCTGTCTCAAAGCAAATATTAATAATAATAATAACAACAACTCATTGCCTTGTTGGATATACAAGTGAGAAAAGGAAAAAGTGAAGCATTGCAAAACCAGTTCATTCTAAGGACTCCTGTGCTTCCAAAAGATATGCACTAGAAAACCTTAGTCAGTACCAGAGGGAACCTTCTTCCCTCTCAGCCAAGGTGTCCTGGTTAAGTTACCTTTGACCTGCATTTCAAACTTGCTTATATTGAACAAATTTTAATCATAGTTAAGGGTAGTCTCCCAAAATCACTTGAGTTACTCTTTGGATTCTCTCTTTTGCTACTGTGTTTTCATAAATATCCCTTGCCTTCATTCCTGAAAGGGAGTTGTCTTTTTTTTTTTTTTTTTTTTTTTTTTTTTTTTTTTTTTTTTTTT
>PVJA010000214.1:8793-20815 GCA_004027025.1 Myocastor coypus | reverse complement strand
CAGGCATGCACCACCATGGCCCAGAAAAAGGTGTTGTAGAGTTGTGATCTTCAAAGGTCTGATTATACTGTTTAAAAACAAAAGCCTTGAGAGAGTCCAGCTTCTCAGGCTCATTCTTACAGTTTTTTTTTTCTAATAATTTTTAATTTTTATTTATTTATTTTTTTCTTGTTTCAGAACTTTTGTTTGTTTATTCATCTACTTTTATGGCCGGTTCAGCCTGCCCTGAGGGCAGGGCTGGCGCAGCACGTGATGCCAGGGATAGAACTGCAGTCCCTGCAGCTGCCTAAGCTTTCCTAAACAGGCACTCTAGACCACTGAGCCATCCTGCCGGGCCCCCTCATTTTCACAATTTTGAAGGTGCTTGCTAGCAACTGCCAGCACCTGAGCCAGAAGTACAGTGTTCTTCAGTCTAGAGAAAGAGGCGAAGGCATGCAGAGCATGGGAATAACAAGCGTGAGTAGGTCTCTGCTGGTTGGGCTTTGACAGTTTGAACCCAGGATCTCTAAAGAATTTTCTTGGGGCTGGGGAGATAGCTCCGAGGCACAAGTGCCTGCTGGGCAAGTGCAAGGTCGTGAGTTAGAACCCTGGTCCACCCCCCCCCCCAAAAAAAAGAATTTTCTTACATGAGCTTTTGAATTCCACATCAAAACAAGTCAGCATCTTCATCTGGTCCTTTAGTCATGTGAAGTCAATGAAATCAACCCTACGTGCCGATGAACCTGTGCATCAAAATCTAAAGGGACCGTGTCATGTGTACCTGCGTGCTTCTCACCCAGCCAGAGCAAGTTCTGAACCGAAGATTGCTTTTTTCTGCTGAAAGTTTATGGATTGCAGTTGTTGTTTTTTTTTTTTTAATTTTTATTTGGTACAGGGTCTCACTACACAGCTCCAACTTGTAGTGATCCTCTTGCCTTAGCCTCCCCAGTGCATAGGTGTGCAGTACCACACCTGGTTTTCGTAGCCAGCACAGCACTCCTGAGGTTCAGGCCAGCATGGCATGTGGTATGAATGCAAACCCAGGCCCTTGCTCTTGCCAGGCAGACGCTTAGATTGTCAAGCTCTCTCCCCATCCTTGCAGTTGATTTTCATACTAAAAAAAAAAAAAAAAAAAAAAAAAAAAAAAAAAAAAAAAAAAAAAAAAAAAAAAAAAAAAAAAAAAAAAAAAAAATCTGAGGCTTTTAAGGCTACCATCATTTCATCCATGGGGACTTATAAGTTGGTCCCCGATAAACTCTGCAAGAATCTCATCCACCTCTTAGTCAAACCCACTTCTCCAGCTGCCACCTCAGCCAATGAAACAAAGTTACCTTCACAGTCATTGTTGGCCAACATGTTTTTAAGCCACAGTGGTCATCTCTTTGTCCATAGGGCACACCGGAGTGGTACTCATACTGGCAATGTGTCCCTTGCAATTAGACACCTGTGTAGTCTGTGACTTGGGACTAGGAGTTGGGGTGGGTTCATGTGTCACATAGGAAGGAGGAATTAAACTCCACTCTATGTGGCTAATTTGCCACATTGTATGGCCTAGGCGCAATGGTAAGAGTTACACGGCTGCTCTGAGTCAGGAGATTTACTGTTTTGTAGGGTGAGTCCTCATGATTTGGCCCATTTGGACATCTGAAGTGAATTTGTTATTGTTGTTGTTACTGGGAATCAAACTCAGGACCTAGTGCTTGCCAGGCAGGTGTTTGTGCCACTGAGCTATCTTCCTGGCCCCTGAAGTGTATTATATGATCTCTCTGAGGTGGTCTCTACAAGAAATTGCTGAAATTTGCTGAGTGCAAGTCAGGTTAGCTCTTCAATTCCTTCTCTTTTTAAATTTCTTTTAATCTTTTATTTATTTATTTATTTGGTACTGGGTTTTGCTATATAGGTCAGACTCCTAGTAATCCTCCTGTCTCAGCTTCCCCAGCATTGGGATTACAGGTGTGCACCACCACCCCTGGACTCAGTGGCCCACTCAATGTGCCCAGGGGTGGGGCCAGCATGGCATGTGGTGTGGGGAATCGAACCTGGGTCTCTGCGCTTGCCTAAGCAGGTGCTTAGTCCACTGAGCTATCTCACTGACCACAGTAGCCCAGTAATCTGTCATTTTGGGTTCTGAGGACTTGTCTGGGAATCAAGCTACACTGACATCTGGAACACCACTGAACTGTGGCCCCTGTTTGGTTACAGGAGAGGTAAAAACATTCCTCTTGGGCTGTTTAGCCACCACTACAGCAGCTCCTTTTATAGAATCAGTGGGCCACTGGAGCCTGAGTCAAAGCTCTATGTTGGCAGAACCAGATACACTTGTGTTGCCCAGTCTTATTTTATTGTTATATTTTTAGGTCCTACATCCAGGTGGGTGGCTTAGATTTTAAGATCACACTACAGTGCTTTGGTGATCAGAGCCTCTGTTTTCATTAGGGTCCAGTGACAGGCTATAAGTTAATGCTTGTAGGTGGTTTATCAGGCAACTGCTTCAGGCAACTTATGGGCCTAAAACTGTAGGAGCCAGTGCGACTGAGTAGCAGTCACATGTCACCAGTTCCAATCTGCCAGGATAGGAGTTATAATGTCACAGGTTTGGTGAGTGTGCATAACTCCTGTCATTGTAGGGCTGCATAGCCTGCAGGTCTGTTGCTCTTGCAGGCCCCATTAGAGGTGACCACCTACTGGGTAAACCAGATGTGATCCTTTTGTAGCCATAGAGCTCAACCACTGCTTGAGTTCTTTATTGGTGGTACCTGTCTTGTTTGATTTTTGCTCTTGTTGTTTTGGTACCGGGGATCAAACTCAGGACCTTGTGCTTGCCAAGCAGGCACTTATGTTGCTAAGGTATCTTTCTGGATTTTTGTCTAATTTGGTGAGGAATATTAGTTAGGTTCCTGTAAACTGCACTTGTTGGCACCTGGGCCTTTTCAGAATTGATGGCTCACAGCCTAGGCTATGTGTACCATAGAGCCAACCTTACATAGAGCCTGGTCAGTTTGTGTCTTGAGTAGGGCAGCATAGGATATCCTTAGTATATTGCAGGAGAACATAGGTATCTCTGTGGAATCACAGAGAAAATTCACTGTAGGCTATTCCACATGAGCATAATTTTTCCCGATATTTAGCCTGCAGAAGAACTGAGAAAAAAGCATTAGTCAAAGCTTTAACAGCATACAATATCTCATGTGAACCATCACCAACCTGTGATGGCCATCACATCAGGTACTATAGGAGCCGTGGGTGGTAGTCCACTTTGGTAACCTAAAGGTTCTTAAGGCCTTATTTATCAGTCAGAGTGGGCTGTAAACTGTGACAAGGTGGTATGTATTATTACTGCCTGTAACAAGAACTGATTTAATACAACAATGTCTTTCCCCTTCCTGGTTTGTTTTTGTTGAATGTCCTGTCAGGATTTGGGTAACTTACATGGCAGGTGACCATATGCATCTGCTATTTGGGCTTAAATCCTTTGTAGTAAGGAGGCATTTGTGTCAAACAGTTAATGTTTTTTTGTGTCAAAAATAGCCATCAGGTCTCTTTGTAATGGCAGGAGAGGGTACTTGGAGTTCTCTGATCCTCTGGCTATCCTAACTAAGCAAGTCAAGGAGGAGTTGGCCCCGGTTCCTGACATTACCCTGTCACAGACCACCTAGGTCCTAGGTGGTCATTATCTCCCTCTGGATTCTTTTATACAAAAAACACATACTGGTTTGGGATCTAAGTGCCTGCCTGGCAAGTGCAAGGACCCAGGTTTGATTCCTGGTTTTGCATGCGGAGTCCACCCCGGAACCCCAGGCATGATGGCATATGTCTGTAATCCCAGTGCTGGGGAGGCTGAGACAAGAGGATCACTATGAGTCCAAGTTGGGTAGCAAGACCCTACACCAAATAAATAAATAAAAGATATTCTAAAAAATGAAAAAGCACAGACTCCTAGGGTGGATGCTTTTAGTCAAGTATTTTATTTTTCCACATTAGCTCAAGAATAGTTTTATGATTTTATTTTTTGGATCGAATCAAGACAATATTTGTTTGTAAGTAACAATTTTCTGACAGAGCCCCTCCCCCTAACCTCTAAAAAAATTCCATATTCTAAGTGATAAAATTTTCTTGTACATTCAGCAAACTTTGTTTTAAAACAAAACAAAACACTGATAGGCATTTGCTGTTGTGCACGGTAATAAATCTAGCTCAGCTTCTACACCTTCCTTTGCAAAGTTTACATAAAATAAATAATCTCTTATTGTTACAATGACATAAATTTTATCAAGCTGATTATCATAAACACAGATTAATAGCCAGACTAACAGACCAGAAAGCATATAAAACAATTATAGTAAATCAAGGTATACTTTAGGAAGGATAATTATTGCCTTTTATGATGTATAATCAAGGTGTGAAGAAAAACACATACTAATAAGGACAACATTAGGTAATACCTAGGTAATATCCCTCCAGGACAGTTTTTTTCATTCATTCTACCAGTAGTAACCCTTTCATACCATTCTTCAATGTACTGTGAATTCCAACAGAAAATAAGAAATCAAGATTGCTGTTCTAAGAGATTACACTGTAGTGTGTGGATACAAAGATAATAAGCATGAGACCAATACACAAATAGGGTAGTGCTAAGGGCTGTGGAGAGCCAGACATGGTGGCACACACCTATAATTCTGGCACTTGGGAGGCTAAGGCAGAGCAGGTCTCCACCATGACTTTGAGGCCAGCCTAAGGCCCATTTAAAAAAAAAAAAATTCTATGGAGCTTGTGGGCAGGTGATGTAAGACAGACAGTGGGGTGGGAGCTCTTTCTTCTAGGAGGATGAGAGAGGGCTTGTCTTCAAAGGTAACATTCAACCTGAGACCTGGATGACGCGAAAACAGCTGTGAAAACATACAAAGGAAGAGCACTGCAGGCAAAGGGAGCAGCCCACAGAAAGGCACCAGGATGGAAACGAGGAAGAGGAAAAAGGTCAGTGGAGCTATGGCAGGGTGACTAAGGGAGAGCAATGGCAGCTGAGCACAGCTCATATTGGCCTGGAGCAACAGGTCACAGGGGCCTGTGAGATTGGAGATTTAGTCAAGGCCTATGGGATGCAGGTCTCCTGTGGGTGGTAAAGGACAGAGGACTCTGTCCTAAGCCAGAAGGTGGCCTGTACACCCTCAATGGGTATGGGATTTAAGGTTGGTTTGGGCAGCTTTGTGGCATTTATAAATGCAGGTAATTCAGAGTTAGGAAAGACAAAGGTGGCATGGTACTAAGGAAACTTTCCAAGTAGGGGCATTTGTTGGGAAAGGGCCCAGGGATATAGCTCAGAGATACAGTTCTGCCTGGCAAGCACAAGGTCTGAGTTTGATTTCCAGAACTGCCCTTCTCCCCAAAACCCATGTGAAAGAACAAAACCCGAAGGCTGACTACCTGGATTGGAAGACTGGGGAGACAAGGCTGGAGAGACGTGACAAGACACACTCTGCACCACGCCTACCATGAAGTTCAATGCGTAAGTGAATCCTCTCGTCAGTTCTTTGGCAACTGCATGGTACCCTGGAGTTGGCAGGGCAAGTGTCTGAAAGGTGGGAGGCAGATGCTTCAGGTGAAGTCCATGGGCTCCTATCAAAGGGCCTCACTGGAAGGTGTTAACAACTGGGGTTAACTTAGTAAATCAGAGGGACTACTCCCTGTCCTGCTAGATTTTGAAGCTGTGAGGGATCCAGAAATGAGCAGGCACTCTAGAGAAGTCAGAATGAAGTCAGTCACACACGATGGAAGAATAAACCAGAAAGCCATCTTACTAATAGATAGCAGAAAGTACCGTTTTCTGGACATCCAAATGCCTGTCTCCTATTCCCAGGTACCATGTCATTAAATTAGTAGTAAGTTAGAGGAACATGGGCATGGAGCCAAGCATGAAGGGACTTTTCACGTAGGCATGGTGAGCCCCAAAATTCTCCTCCCTCTGTGCCTAATTGTTCCTGGTCTGCTCAGCCTCTTCCTTATGTAGTATGATGACTCACCACTGCCAGGTTTGGTTCTCAGATTCCCCAGCGGAAAACTAACAAAAACTACAACTAGAACTACTTAGTCCTTGGTCAGAGCACTTTGCATACATCATCATATCTAGTTCCTGTAAGCTTATGAGATAGACTCCCCTTGACAGGGGAGGAAACTGAGGTTTAGAAGGTTATGGACCTCACCTAAGAACAAAGGGCTCTTGAGTGACACAACCTGGACTCACTCAGGTCTGCCTGACTCATCCACAGAAGCTTTTTTTGCCCTGTGTTTATCTTTGGTCATTGTTCCTTCTCTGGAGTCTTGTCCTCCGGACTGAGAACACATTTCATCTTTTCCTATGTGACTCTGAGGGCAACCTAGGTTCCCAGATCACCACGCCCTAAATGAGACCTCAGGAACTCACCAGAACAAAATTAAAATCTTTAAATACCTCCCTATTCATCCAGACTAGAACCAAGCACCTAGCATGGGCTGCAGGCCTCCCCACAGCCTGGGCTTAATGTCTTCTTCTTATACGTATGTCTTGGCTGCACCAGAACCACTGCAGACACTAAAAGTGGACGTGGATGGCTGCATTTTCTCCAGGCTCTGGCCTGGCCCCTGGTGGACAGCTAATAGCCATATATAAGCAGCATAGCCATTTACCCTTGCCTGTCATGATTATAGATGTTATACATGTATTAATTCACTAAACCCACAAATTACCTTATGACACTGATACTCTTAAGTAGACCTACTCAATAGATGAAATGATTGAGGCATAAGGAGCATAAGTAACTTTCCCAGAATCATTAGGTAAGTAGTGGAGTTGGGTTTATCCAGATAATCAGATCAAGAGCTATATGTTGTGTCAATTGCAGACACCCACCACCATTAGATTTCAGTTCCTGAATTTGAATGATGGCTTTCTGATGAAGACAGGCTACCAAGGCCTGACTTCCAGGTCCTGGGGCAGGGGAGAAAGAAAACCAACTGAGTCTGCTGGCAAAAATTTAGCTAGGTCCCTCATCACCCTCCTAGGCCTGGGCTAGAACCAGACAGGCCCCATCTACTGCACAAATCTTTTTTTTAAATAATTTTAATTTTTATTACTTTTATTTTATTTTTTTATTATTATTATTATTTTCTTGTTTCAGAACCTTTGCTTGTTTATTCACTCATTTTTTATGGCCGGCTCAGCCCGCCCAAGGGCAGGGCTGGTATAGCATGTGGTGCTGGGGATCGAACCGCGGTCCCTGAAGCCGCCCAAGCTCCCAAGCAGGTGCTTTAGACCACTGAGCCATCCCACCGGGCCCCAATTTTTATTACTTTTAATAAGAGATAACAATATGAGAGTTTCAAAACATGTTAGTAGCACATTTGCATTAGTTGAGACACTGCATATTGTTATCCTCACAAATGTTATACAGAGTACAGGGTGCAGATGTGACAAATTTTCTAATTGATATTGGTTCCAAAGTGGGGGGAGAGAAGAAAAGTTTTCTTCTCTTTGAACTAGGAGGAAGTAGTTGTATACATAGTCCAATGTTTCATAATTGCAGTGGGTTACCGGTGAAACTGGCAATATTGAAGGCTGTTGATTTAAGCCTCTTACAGCTCATCATACTAATCTAGCTCTGTGTTTTATGCCTCATAATTAAGCTTTTCTGCTGGGTGATCAAACTAAGCCAAAGCAAGACCTGTCTAACAAAACTTTCATCATTTGTATTTTCCAGGGTCAAATCTCCTCAGGATTAACTTTGGAACCATTTGTAGAACTGTTGTCAGTGTCAGCCATCGGAAGCAGTCATGGCCAATGCTTGACCAGTTTGCTCTCTGTGAAAGCCTGAGAGAATGTTTTCTTCCCAAGTGATTCTCCCTAGGCACACCATACTTCACTTATCCCTTTCCTCTGAGGTCCCATAATCTCCTTGACCAGAAAATTTGGGAAACCCATGAGTTATAGGATGTTACAGCACAGGTTCTCTTTTTTTTTTTTTTGAGACAGGGTCTCACTGTGCAGTTCAGGCTGGCTTTGAGCTCACTTTTGTAGCCCAGGCTGGTCTCGAACTCGCAACGATCCTCCTGCCTCAGCCTCCCAAGTGCTGGGATTACAGGCGTGAGCCACCACGCCTGGCTTTTTTTACTTTTTTTTTTTTTTTTTAGCACAGGTTCTCTTATGGCCTGAGTCCTCACTGACCTTGAGGGGCTAGAGCCAAAATGATGGCTATCCTTGTAGCCCTTCTTTTTCTCCAATTTTTGGTCTGTTAACTTACATTCTCAATCCTCCAGCAAAAAAGCTTCATGATACAGTTACTTCATAACATAGGTAATTGAGGTCAACCTCACTGCCTTTCTAAATATCATACATTTTAGATTTAGCTTGACATTGCTATTTTCCTTTGATCATTGATATTCTAATAAATCTCTACAGATTGTGATAAAAGCAGTTACACATTTTTACATAGACATTTAGAAATCTAAGGATGTACAAAATTGTAACTTGTCAATTTAAATTTAAACAATAAAAAAATTGAAACAAAAAACAAACAAAAAAAATTGTAACTTGTCAAGCCTATGGTATTTTGCTAGTCTCTTATTCTCAATTAATACCCTTTATTATCTTTTGGTTAACCAATCATTTACTTGAGAGTATAGCAGTAACTGAGTTTACAGTAGAAGCAGCACACATCTGAAAGTCCCAAATGACATGCATTCCAAGCGTAGCCTTAGTGTTGCTTCAAAAATCTTTGATTTCCATTCAGCTGTGTTACGTCTTTCCATTTTTATTTATTCTTTAGATTTCTTATACTAGGGAGACTATATGATATTTGTAAATGTAGGTCTAGCTTATTTCACTTATGAGTATATGCTCAATATACATCCATTTATATATGAAGTCTGCCAACTTATCATTCTTTATAGCTGAGTAATATTGCATTGTATAAAAATACCACATCTTTTTTAACCATTCTTCAAATGATGGGCATTTTGGTTGTTTCCAAGATTTGGCTATTACAAATTGGGCTGCTATAAACATAGGTGCACAGATACCGCTATGGTATGATGTTTTTAGTTCTTCTGGGAAAATTCCCAGTAGGGGGATACCTGGATTGAATGGAATTTCCAGTTCTAGTTTTCTAAGGAGCCTCCACACTGCTTTCCATAATAGTTGCACCAATCTGGATTCCTACCAGCAGTGGAGAAGTGTTCCTTTTTCTCCACAGCCTCTCCAACATTTATTGCTGGTTGATTTCTTTATGATAGCCATTCTTTCTGGGGTGAGATGGTATCTAAGTATTGTTTTAATTTGCATTTCACAGATGGCTAGCGATGTGGAGCATTTCTTCATGTATTTAGAGGCTTGCTGAATTTCTTTCTCTGAGAAGTGTGTGTTCATCTCAGATGCCCATTTTTGCATTGGGTCTTTGAATTTTGGGCCCCTAATAGTTTTTAGTTCTTTATAAATTCTAGATTGAAGACCTTTGTCTGAGTTCTTATTAGATAAAATCTTTTCAAAATTTGTAGGTTGTCTTTTCGCTCTGTTGGTAATTTCTTTTGACGTGCAAAAACTTCTTAGCTGGAGGAGGTCCCATTTGTTGATGCTTTCAAGTGTTAAACGTGCATCTTGATTTTTGTCAATGAGTGTTTTCCCTACCCCAATGTCTTCAAGATTTTCTCCCACTTTCTCTTCCAGGAGATTTAATGTTTCTCTTTTAATATTTAGATCATTAATCCATTTCGACTTTAGTTTAGTGCATGGTGATAGACTAGGGTCAAGTTTTAGTTTTCAGCATGCAGAGAGCCAATTTTTCCAGCACCATTGGTTAAAGAGGCTATCTTTTTTTCCAGTAAGTGTGTTTGGCCCCTTTGTCAAAGATAAGATGGCTGAGTGTGTTTGTATCTGCTTCTGCATCTTATAATCTATTCCACTGATCCTCAGGTCTTTTTGTCAGTACCATGCTGATTTTATTACTGTAGCTTTATAGTATAACTTTAGGTCAGGAACTGAAATGCCTCCTGCCTTACCTTTGTTGCCCAGAATTGTCTTTGCAATTCTGGGTCTTTTTTGGTTCCAAATAAATTTGAGGAGTGATTTCTCCAGGTCTGTGAAGTATGTTGATGGTATTTTGATAGGAATTGCATTAAATCTGTATAACAATTTAGGGAGTGTGGCCATTTTCACAATGTTGGTTCTTCCTATCCAGGAGCAGGGAATATCTTTCCATTTTCTGAAATCTTCTAGGGTCTCTTTTTTCAGAGTACTATAGTTTTCATTGAAAAGGTCTTTTACATCCTTAGGTTAATTCTTAAGTATTTCATTTTCTTCGGTGGTATCATAAAAGGTGCTGTTTCTCTAATTTCTCTCTCAGTGTGTTTGTTATCTGTGTAGAGGAATGCCATTGACTTTTGTGTGTTGATTTTGTAGCCTGCTATGCTACTGAATTTGTGTATTAATTCCAGTAGCTTCTTGGTGGAGTTCTTTAGGTCTTCCAAGTAGATTATCATGCCATCTGCAAATAGTGATAGTTTTACTTCTTCTTTACCTATTCTTATTCCTTTTATTTCTCTTTCTTGTCTAATGGCTGTAGCTAATCATTCCAGAACTATACTGAATAGGAGTGGTGATAGGGGGCATCCTTGTCTTGTACCAGATTTGAGAGTAAAAGACTTCAGTTTTTCCCCATTTAGAATTATGCTGGCTGTTCAATTTTTGTAAATGGCTTTTATCAGGTTGAGGTAGAGGCCCTCTGTTCCAATTTTCTGTAGGACTTTGAACATGAATGAGTGCTGGACTTTGTCAAAGGCCTTTTCGGCATCAATTGAGATGATCATGTGACTTTTGGTCTTGGCTCTATTGATATAGTGTATTGCATTTATAGATTTGCGTATATTGAACCATCCTTGTATCCCTGGAATGAATCCTACCTGGTCGTGGTGTATAATCTTCTGAAGGATTTGTTGTATTCTAGTGGCGAGGATCTTATTGAGAATTTTTGCATCTATGTTCATGAGAGAAATTAGTCTGTAGTTTTCTTTCTTAGTTACATCTCTTTCTGGTTTTGGTATTAGTGTAATACTTGCCTCTAGGAATTATTTTGGAAGGATTGCTTCATTTTCAATTTCACTGAAGAGTTTGAGGAGTATTGGGGTTATGTCTTTAAATTTCTTGTAGAATTCAGTAGTGAATCCATCAGGTCTTGGACTTTTCCTTGTCAATAGGCTTTTTATTACATTTTGTATTTCATTGGTTGTTATTGGGTTATTGAGAGTTCTAATATCTTCTTAATTCAGTTTTGGTAATGTACTTTTCTAGGAATCTGTCCATTTCATCTGTGTCTTCAATTCTGTGATAGTAAAGATTCTCAAAGTAGCTATTTATGATCCTCTGTATCTCTGCTGGGTCTGTAGTAATTTCACTCTTTTCATTCCTTATTGCTTGAATTTGAGTCCTTTCTTTCCTCTTTTTGATGAGGTTAGCTAGGGGTTTATAAATCATATTTAATCTTTCAAAGAACCAGCTTTTGGATTCATTAATTCTTCATATTGTTTTCTTTGTCTCAATTGAATTAATTTCTGCTCTAATCTTTATAATTTCCTCCCAAATCCTTTGGGCTTTGGATTTTGTTTGCTCTTCCATTTCTAGTCGGTTTAGGTGTAGCATAAGATTATTTATTTGTTCCTGTTCTATTTATTTATTTATTTATTTATTTTTTCTTGTTTCAGAATTTTTGTTCGTTTATTTATTTTTATGGCTGGCTGGCCGGCTCAGCCTGCCCTCAGGGCAGGGCTGGCACAGTATGTGGTGCTGGGAATCGAACCACGGTCCCTGCAGCCGCCCAAGCTTTCCTAAGCAGGCGCTCTAGACCACTGAGCCATCCTGCCAGGCCCCTCTATTTTCTTAATGTGTGAGTTCAGAGCTATAAATTTCCCTCAAAGAATTGCTTTCATTGCATCCCACAAATTCTGGTAGGTTGTGTTTGAATTTTCATTAAATTGTAGATATTGTTTAATTTCATCTGTAACCCACTGGTTTCTGAGAAGAGTA